>PVLA01005426.1:49435-147028 GCA_004027455.1 Hydrochoerus hydrochaeris | reverse complement strand
TCACCTCCCCCTCCCCTAATGCTGGTGGACAGCCAATGCTCTTCTGCCCGGTGACTTTTTTTTTTTTATTTAAAGAGAAACAAAAGCATGTAAAGGGTAGAGATAATACAGAATTCAACCAAAAGATAAACAATAAGAAATCACTAGTTAATAAATTACATATTGTTCTCTTAGAAATAGTTGCTCAAGTCATAAAATTAAAGCATACAAAGTAGATAGTCAAACAGTGAGAGTGTAAACAGCTATGCATGCATCAATCTCTGCATGTATTTCTATCCTTTCTGTATTAGAGGGAAAAACAAAACATAGCAAGACAAAACAAAACAAATTCCTATAAAAACATGAAACCAAAAAGTCGTATAAAACCACAGTACAAGGTGACATACAATGATTACTGTGTTGTTTCTTATTATCTTCAATAGAATGTCTATATCATCAGCCATAATTGAATATAGCAGTATAATTGAGTAAAGCAGTAAATAACAATATTAGTAAAAATAAAACATTGTAGACATTATAAAACTTCAAAGTCAGGTAATAATCAAACTAGAGTGGATATTCTAGTGGATCTTGTCATCTTAAGTGCAGTTGCCTATACTCTCAGGCTTGATACTATCAATAACAGCTTTGAATAAAATCTATCAATACAAACAGCGATCTAACAAACCAGATTCGATTACTATCAGTCATGGTAAAACAGTGTATGTTTTACAGAGCTTTAGATTAAGTTAATAGGAAATTAAGGATGATTACCATACTATATCCTGTTATTTTCGGGATTGCTGTCTATGCCCTCAAATCTAGTACAGGTAGAATGACTGGAACAGAATATAATACATCTAAGCAGAGTAGTGTGAGCAATGTGGGTTTTAAATCCTGGTGCACTATTAATATAGTGTATCAAGGCCATCTATGTTAGATATTCTAGTTATCCTTCTCTGCCTCATTTCTGTATGCTATTTTTCTGCCTTTGTTTGTCTAGTTTTCTATTTCATTCTACTGCCTGCCCCACTCATTGAAGCCTTTCTGCCACTGTTCCTAAAATCCTGGTATTTTTTTCTCTCTCTCTAGAATGTCCTTCAGTATTCTCTGTAGTGTTGGATTGGTGGTCACAAACTCCCCCAGTTCCTCTTTGTCATGGAAGCATCTTGTTTCTCCATTAATTTCTAGTGACAGTTTTGCAGGGTACATCAATCTGGACTGGAGGTTATTTTCTGTCAGGGCTTGGAATACTTCGCTCCAAGCTCTTCTTGATCTGATGGTCTGTGTCAAGAAGTCAGCTGTGATTCTGATGGGCTTACCTTTATAGGTAATCTGTTTCTTTTTTCTGACAGCTTTTAATATTCTGTTTTTATATTGAATTTCTGGTATCTTGATTATTATATGTCTGGGTGTAGCTCTGTTTTGGTTGTAGGTGGCTGGAGTTCTGTATGCCTCGCATAACTGAATGTCATTTTCTTTTCCCATGCTTGGGAGGTTTTCCTTAATTATTTCCATGAATAGCCTTTGTAATTCACCTGTATGTATTCCTGCTTCTTTGTTCATGTTTCTTATTCTTAAATTGTAGAGTCTCTTGTCATCTTCTAGCCTTTGTATTGGTACTGCCTGTTTCCTTGTTATTTTTAAGAGATCTTTCCTTTTATCATCACACATTGCAAACTTGTCTTCAAGTTTTGATAGTCTATCCTTAGTTTCTTTTAAGATGATTTCCCAGCTTTCAATGGAGTTTTTAATTTTCTGGTAGTCTCTTTGAATCTGCTTCATGTATTCTATATTTTCTTTCTATTCTTTATCGAATGTTTCTCTCCTTTTTTTGTGTTCCTCCCTTCTTTCATCTGTATCATCCTGAGAGATGCTTCTTGAGAGCATTTCTTTTATTACTTTACTCATATCTTGCTTTATCTGATTTAATATTTTATTTTGAGCTTGTCTACAAGGTCCCGAAGATATCTCTTAATATCCATTGAAGCCATGTCTGATGTTGTGTGTTTGCTGCCCTCAGTCTCCCTTGTTTTTCCTTCTCCTGGATCGGTGCTCTCCGGGTTCTGGGCTGGGGGCCTCCTCCTGCCTCTCTCTCCTGTCATGGCCCTGGCTTCCTCCACACAGGTTACAGTGTAGGTCCCAGCCCCCTTCCCTGTTGGCCACGTTTCCTTCGAAGCATGTTGGTAAGGGACCTCCGCCCTCTCCTGCCTGCTCTTGTCACTGAGGTGTAAGCAGCAGCTGCATATGCCTGCTCCTCCCCACCGGGCCAGCCAAATTTCAGGTGCCTTCACCCGGTTAGTGTGTGCTGGGTGCAGGGAATTGATTTGGGATGGCTCACGGGGTCCCAGCCAGGGGCACAGGCCAGTCCAGGCAAATCCCACAAATCTGCTCTTGGGAGGGAGCAACCAACCGAAGTCACTGTTGCTCCCAGTTCAGGTTCCTCCTGCCCGATTCCAACATGTTGCCCACTTGATCGCACCTTTCCTGTGGAGGGGTCTCATTCCCAGCACTGACAGTGGATTAATGAAGATCCCTTCACCAGCTCCGCTCTCCATTGGGCTCACCAACCCCCGACTTCAGCACTGCTGTGCTTCCTGTGAGTGGCAGAGGGAATGAGTTTGGGCGGCTCTGCCAGCCGGCATGGATTCAGGCCTATGCAAACTTGGCAGGTTGCCACAAATGAAAACGCTGTGTCCTGTAATTTTTAGGTGTTTCAGTTGTAGTCCCGAAGTATTTGACGAGCTTTTTTATGTTTAAATTTCTTCCTGTGGCAAGAGGATCCATCTCCCTCTGTCTGGGTCTCTCCAGGGTGTTTTATTCTAGCAAATGAGTTGTTTCTCCTGGGAGGCTTTGCATTTTGTTGCTCACTCTGCCCTGTGACTTTTTCTGCAGTGTGTGCCTGGCAAGAATACTGACCCACAGCCCCCTCACCCTCCCTTCCTGTGGCCCTCTGTGGGCTTTCAGCTGCAGAGAAAATGGAGGTGGGCCTCTGGGGGCCAGCATCATGGGACTTGGGACAGTGGCAAATCTCAGACTACTTATCTGAGAGTTGTCTTCCCTCAAGCATACACTCCTGAGCTATTTACCCTCAGCTCTAGTTTCACCTTCAGATAAGGAAGAGATTGTATGCTACTGCCTCTTCATGGGGCAGGACACATGGCACCTAATTATGGGTGAATGACTGCTTCCCCCAGGGCCCCTCTCTGCTCTTTCTCAGGCCTCCCATCACAGAGACCCTTCTGCTGTGGAGGTGCTTTCAGAAGCAGGCAAACAAGAATTCTGCAGGGGTTCTAGAATACTGTCACCAGCAGCCAGGAAAAGATCATCCTCCTTTCTCTTCTGCAGAAGGAAGAAACTTACAGTGTCATGCTTTTTTTCCAGCTGGGGTGTGTGTCAGAGAAGACAGTGCCAGGATGGTTTCCATGGAGGTAGCCCAGGCTGTTGCTTAGACATAGACCATGAGAGGAGCTGCAGGGGTGGATGAGCAGGGCAGAGAGTGGGCAGAACCAGAAAGAGGGAGTCTAGAAGCAGCAGAAAAGGGCTGAGTTTTATTCTGGTGGAGACAGAATATTCCATTCCAGTACTTACTTGACTATGATATGACTTACACTTGGAGAGCAGGAAGCAAGGGCCAGCCACTAAAGAGGCCACTTTGATAGCCCCAGAAAGGATGGCAGTGGCCAGACTGGTTTCCACAGGTCAGTTGAAAAACATGGATGAGATTCCCCTGAAATCCAATTTTCCAGAAATATTTTCATGGTGATTATGAAAATAAGATTTCCATTGTCAAATAATTTTGGGAAACCCTGTGTTGAATAGTTTGGGAAGGTTCTTTAGGGTAAAATTTCATAGGTTTTTGAAGAACTGATGAGCAGGGGGAGACATAACATTTCTCACAGAAACGATACCACAGAATTTTTTTGCGAAGCATTTTGTGTGACCCTTAAACATACTTTAGGAAGTGACCATTTGCAGGAAAAATGGCTATGAAGAAGAAGCCACTTCACAAGTGTCCCCTGACTGTGTCTCTTGTTCAGAATGCACATCTGAATCTGTGTTTGTGTCACTCCCTCTGCCAGACGGGCCCTGCATCATCTTTCCACGGAGGCAATGCAAGAATCTGCACCTTCTGAGAGTCCACTGCACTCTACAGAATCTTGTCATTGCTAGCTGATGTGTCTGTCTGCCAGACAAGCTGGCTGATTCTGGAAAAGAGCAGCATTGCTCAGTGACCCCTTCTAATATCCCTACGGTGTCTGGCATAGAGCTGATGCCCATTGAGTGAGTGAATGAATCAGCAAATATGAAAAATGAAGGGCACTGATGGAATTTCAGGAATTACCAGATGCTTCCAGGGTGGGAGGGTCCCTATGTCCCTTGCTTTACATGTAGATGTCAGTCACAATGCACAAATCCAGCCTTGGCTTTATTTTACACACACACTTACACACAACATGTTAGCTTTCTGTTACAGTAACAAAATAACTAAGAAAGTTAACTTTAAAAGAGGAAAAGCTTTTCCAGCTAACAGCTTTGGAGGCTTTAGTTGAAGTCTGATTGGCTTCATTGTTTTTGGGCCTGTGACAGTGGGCAGTACATTGTGCCTGGACCACATAGTGGAAGACAATGCTCACCTCATGGCATCCAGGAAGCAGAGAATCAGGAAAGGGTGAGCACACCCTCAGTGACCTAACTTCTTCCCACCAGGCCCCACCTCATAACAGATTCACCCCCTTCCTATAGTGCATGGGCTGTGGAATAAGCCTTTTTTTTTTTTTTGGTACCAGGGATTGAACTCAACCTCGCGCTTGCCGGGTGAACGCTTAAGCCGCTGAGCTAAATCCTCGGCCCTGTGGAATAAGCTTTTAGCACATAGGTCTTTGGGAGACATTTTAGATTCAAGTTATAGTGCATATGTGCAAGGACATGCACATGCACGTGTGCATGCACACACACACACACACACAAATGGAATCCCTTGCCTTTATAATAATTTCTTGTAAATAAAAAATTTCTTCACTGAGTATATCAAACTAAAACTGTCTTAAATAGCTCTGGCTTGCTTCAAAAAGGGTTACCAACGTGTGGGCAAATTTCCCTACAGAGTTCCCTTCCCTCTCCTAGATTTCTACAAGTGAGTCCTTTACTAAGCTTTCAAAAAAACTTAGTCTGTTCAACACAGCCAGAGTTGGACATTTCTGCAGCTTTGCTCTTCCCATCCCTCCCTCTAGGTGTGTCTGGAGGCAATCACTTGCCTGGGGAAGCTGGGAACAAGCAAGCTGAGAGAGAGCTGGCCGTGTTGTCAGATGGTACCATTTGTGTGTCTGAGAGTCTGTGCCACCCCTTAGCAAGATGACAGGAGAGAGGAATCATTTCAAAGTAAGAAACTGATGCCAAATAGTTTCCCACACATAGTGAATGTCAGATCTTTGCTGAGTGAGGGCAGGATTGTGGAAAGGCAGCTTTCTAGCTTGTCCCTAAGCAGAATGCCACAGTATGGTTTTATCACAAGTTTTTCCTGTGTCCTAATTTAAACATAAAGATTTTTGCAAAGTCAAATGAGGACATGTATTTGGTCCCCGTTGTGATGGTTTTGGGATCACGGAGCCTTTTAGAGGTGGGGCACAATGGGAGGTAAGTATGTCTTGGAGTTTGGCCCTATGGATGGGTTAATGCTAGTCTGGAGTGAGTGAATGAGTTCTCATGAGAACAAGTTGTTATAAAGTGAGGCCAACCCACATGCATGGTCCCTTCTGAACTAAGATATTTCCCTTTCCACTTATTTACTGTGTTGTGTGCATCCAGGGATACCCATGTCATGATGCTTGTCATGATACTTCTTTATAAAGTATCCAGCCTCAGATATTTTGTTATAGCAACATTTGAAAAGGGTGACCAGAGAGGAGTGAAGTTTAAAAATGCATATTTCCTAGACCCTGATTAGGTTATTCTGTGGAAGAGGATTGTATCTATTCATTTATTGCTTGAAGAAAAACCTCTCCTGGTCAGAAATTGGCACATGAGAGTGTTCTGAGAGAGATCACAGACTGTGGAGAGAAATTGTATACATATGCCCCTAGTTTCAAGAAGTGGCTCTAGTCCTCAGGGAGATGCAAGAGGTTTGAAAGATTTCCTCTCCTGCTGGAAAGCCCTGTAGGACTCCTGAGAGTGTGTATTCCAACCAAGACTTGCAAGGGCTTGTGGTGAGAAAGGGCCTCCAAACCTGTGTAAGGCTCCCTATGCCCGTGCTCAGACATCTAAATCAACCTAGCTCATGTTTGCCTCTGGCCTTTCTGCAAGAATCTAAGAAAAAGGGTTAAGTGAGGAAAAGGAAGCTGCCAGATTCCTGGAAGAATACTGGGTTCTCAGGGAGCTACCTAGAAGTCATGCTTCTTTAAGCAAATCTTTTTCCATTCCAGAGGCAGAACAGTTAGATGAGGACATGCTTGTTATGCAGCATTAGCACTTAGCTGCAAGGTAGTGATTAAGGACATAGCAGCAGCCTTTCTGGGAGATCATAGTGTGAGTTATTTTTCTCTGCAGAGATGATATGTTGCCTGAAGGTTTGAAAACCTAGAGACAGTCTTAACATAGATGACCAAGAGTTGTTTTCCATGTGGTTAAACTGGAAAGTTGTCTCTGTCCATGACATTCCCTGCATTACCTGAGATGCTCAGGAATCGGAGTGAGCAAGGAAGGCCTCCCTTGAGTAGTAGGGATGAACCTTTCCACTATGCACTTTCTACCTGACAAATGCAGGTGCTGCTGCTTTGTGTCCCCTCACAGAATGCTCAGGAATGAAGGAAACACAGGTAAATGAGTTTTGATCTTTCTTGGGGTCTCCCACAGAGCAAGATAGAAATGTAAAAATGACACGCTTAGCAGAGGAATTTTCTCTAGCTTGCTAGGTTCAGCTCCTTTCTTTGGTTGACTTTTTCTTCAACAAATGAGCTTGTCTTTTAGAATGCAGGTCACTTTTCACAAGGAAATGGACTCTGCAATCCCAGGGGCAGAGCAGCTCCCTCACAGGGCGGAGAAGGGGGCAGCCTGGCTTTGCAGCAAACATAGAATTGCAGGTCGATGCTGTAGCTCCAGAGAGAACAGAAAGCTTTCATGCCTTTAGGAGCTTAATGCCCAGCATGGGTTGCATAGGGAAAAGACCACAGTCCCAGTCCCCACTCTGCTGGTGTGCTGACTTAATGGTTTCCACCAGAAAATGAAGGAATCTCGAGTTCTTGAGTTGCTTTACATGCAGTGCCTGCATCATGCCAATATTTCAGACTTCTTTTTAACAATTCATTCCAGTCCTATTAGTAGCCCACTCTGTCATACCCAAAAGGGCTAGTCTCAGGGCATGCTATCCATGCACTGGCATGGGCTCCATGTTTGGAGGGACCCTGTGTTTGGTTTAATGCTCTGCTGTTTGGTGTCAAAATTCTTAATAATTTTTGAACAAGGAGTTCATCTTTTTGCTTTAACTGAGTCCTGCAAATTGTTTATGGCCCTATATGCCAGATGCTCTCCCTCCCTCCCTCTCCTTTACAGAGTACCTAGACATCAGATCACTAAGCCTGCTGCAGTGCTTCTCCTGCATTGTGGATCACTGTAATGATCTGATGTCTGCCTTCTTCCCTACACAACAAGTGCAAGGGGTCAATGTCCTGTTTGTTCTCTGCTGTAGCTGTGGCACACAGTGGTTGTCTAGGTACTCTTTAAGGAGTACTTAGCTAGGAATTCCTGTATATCTAAATTTCCAGAGTCAACACTTTGGGCCAACCCAAGAAAAGAACATTGAAAGAACACTTTGAACAATCTCAAAAAATTGAAAACACCCCAGGTTTATCTTAGACCCTCCTCTGGGTATTGGGCTTCACTGGGTTAGGTGTCTGGGGCACGTGGATGAGGGAAGAGCATTGGCTTGGTGGCGTGTGGAGGTCCAGGCATCCCCAGAGCCTCTGCTCACAGTGTCAGCCTGCATGCATGAGTGCACTGCAGAGAAGAGGCGTGTGTCCAGAGTCTACCCTAGGGATGTGACTTGGCTGGGGAAGCCAGGAAAGGGTTCCGCAAGGACTGAAGACCAATGGGACCAAAGGACAGAGGGAGGCTGAGACAGGGATCCCCGTGCAGGGAACACTCTGGGCACAGACTCTGGAAAGGAGTGAGCATGGCCTCTTTGGAGGGCTGAGCGGAGGTCAGGGTTGGCAAGTGTGGCCAGCTGGCAAGATTGCAGGGAGGGTAAGACATTTTGTCTTATCTTTGGTTTTTTTTTTTTTTCAATGCTGGGACCCAAACCCAAAGCCTCATGCACACTAGGCACGCACTCTATAAATAAGCTGCACCTCCAATGCTTTTTCTTCACAGCTATAGAATTTTAAGCAGGGGATGACATGACTTACATTTTATAGAGGTCGCTCTGGTGGCAGAATATGTCAATGGGGAGGGGCTAAGTAGGTGCCACATGGGCTGTGTAGGGTGTGAAGGTACTGCTTCCTGGTGCTTATTTGTGAGACACTATGCTTATTGAGGGCAAATTCCTTCAGCAATCAAAGGAGTGCACCTGTGGTGAGAAAAAGGACCATTGGGGCATCTCAAAATGATGTCACACATGAGGGAGGGCAAAGATGGCACATACATTCACCCTGGCTCAGCCAAGTTCTAGATGGGTGTAATTAGGCCAATGTACATGGAATTTGGGCATTTTCTGACAGTTGGCAAAAGGACCTGCAGGGAACTTTTCCAGCTGCAAAACAAGTGCCAATAGCTTAGTACCTATAGAAACTCAGCCCAGAATCCAGCCTGACTTTTCAACTAGCTTTGGCTTAATGGATCTTGTGCACGAAGAAGTGGGTGTGAGGGACCTTGGCACTTGTCCATTCAAGGAGCAAACTAACTTGCCATTAGTTGGGATGGAAAAGCACAGTCACTTGCGATTTGAGCATCAAATGTGCCAACCCAAAATAACAGTCCTTGAGACTACAGCCGGGCAAGGGTCTGCGTGGTTCCTCCTACAGCTGCCTAGAGACAAAGGCCTAGAGTCTTCTCGTGGGGAGAAGGTGGGATGCTACAGGAAAGAGGTGCAGGAAGCAGACTCTCAGGGCCTCCTTCTCACCTTGTACCACCCTGCTTTGCTCTTGGGCTGCTCCCATGACCTCTCAGCCTAAACTCCTTCAATTATAAATTGAAGGGTCTACATGGAATAATTTCTTCCAGTTCTAAAGTCCTAGAATTCTTTGTTCAGAATCTTTAGGTAGACATGTGACTTTCTTTCTTTCTTTCTTTTTTTTTTTTTTAATTTTGTTTTAAAGAGGATAAAACCAAGGAAAATAAAACAATAAAACCAATCAAAATAAACCAGTACACATGAAACAGGACTTCAGAACCATACAAAACCAGCAATAGTTACCATAATGCCTTTTGTTGTCTTCAGAATAGCTGCAGATACCTTTGGACATAGTAAAAATCAAACAAAACAGAGCAAAATAGAAATAATAAAAACAGAACAATGAATGCAATAAAGGACTTCAAAACAAGCCAACAGTAAATCCAAAATGGCTACTGTAATATGTCTTGCTCTATTTCGAATAGCTGTTCATACTATCAGATTTAATATAATCAAATAAAACAAAAGAGAATAAAAATCCAACAAACAATGAAAACAATATGGTTTCCAGGGGGGGGATCACCTCCCAGTGAGGCCTCGTTTTCTCTTCCCCACAGTCTGTGAATGGCACTGACTCACGGAGAGAGGCTTGAGTGTGGCTGTCCCCACTCTGGCAGCATTGTGTTCCTGGGCTGGTTTCCAGTGAGGATCACCTCCTGGTGCGGCCTGGTTCTCTCCCTCCGAAGTCTGTGAATAGCCCAGACAGGGTGACTTTCAGGTCACTAAGACATTCAATTTTTGTCAAGATGACACAGCATTAGTCACTATAGCTAAGAGAAACAGGACAATAGTATGCTGGCGTAGCGCAGCTGTGACACCTGTTCTAATCTAAGGTCTCCACAGTACAAGCCAGAGGATCTTTATCTCTGTTGGATTCCTCACTCTTCCTTTTCTCTCTTTCACTGACAGTTGTGATAACCACATGAGTATTCTTGCCCCCAGTTGGAACAAATATAATGTTGGACCATTTCTTTCTAAACTAGTGAAGTATCCTGTTTTAAAAAATATTTTCATTTCTCCCAAATGTACAGGTACAAAGGATTTAAAGGCAACTGTTCCATGACATTCATCGATCAGTTTAAAGCACTGCACCAGTGTAACAAGTACTGTAAAATGCTGGGGCTGAAATCCCTTCAAAGCAACAACCAGAAACCAAAGAAGCCAAGCACTGGGAAAAGCAAAGTTCAGACAAACTCTCTAACAGTGAAGAAGCCAGTGCCTGGGGCTCCAGCAGAAAAAAAAAGCTAGCAGCCCTCAAAAACCAGTGGGCACCAGCTAACAGAACACAGCCTATGAGTGAAAATCGGAAGACATGCAGAAGGAGGTAGCACAAGCCTGCAGGGAGTGTGTGGCGATCCTTACTCCCAGCCACCAGAGCCCCAAGATGCTTCTATCTTCGTCCCATCACCTGCCATCTAATGAAACGGTCTCAGCATGGGATTGGTGACCAGACTGTGGAGACATTGCATCAGACATCAGTGTCCAATACAGTCCCCTCTTATGTGTACATAGCATTTCTACCAACCTTATGTCTTGTGTCTGTTTGTATATTTGCACATAGTTTTGTTGTCAAAGACTTGGTGCTGAACAGGCTCTGTCCACAGCCCAAATCCCGCCTGCCTCACTCCTCAGCTCAGGATTCTAGACCTATCCAGTTTTGATGTGATCACAAATCATCAGTGTCAAGATTTGCATGAGTGTTGGGTACACTGCTGTTGCTGGAAGAGGCTTCCTACCATTATTCTCACAGTCACTTAAAATTTTGTTTCAATAAATTCATAGTTAAACAAAGAGTTTCAAATACATAAATTTGCACCATATTTCATATTCCTCCAGGATTTAGTTAATTTCCTAATAGGTTCACTGGAGCACAAAATATTTGTATCTATGTTTTCCTTCATTCTTACTTTACAAGTTGAACTCCATTACTTTCTGCTTTGCTCCCTAAACATGGTCTCCCTTAACCCAGGGCTGATTCTTAGTGGGTTACACCAGAGATGGGGTGCCCAGTTTGCAGGGATCCTGCCCTCCTCTCCTCCACATGTGTCTCCTCACAGCACAAGTCTCCCCTTCTTTTATAGATCCCTGTAGGAAGTTCTGGAAAAAGCAAAAATGATGGGGGATGTGTGTGCAGCCCCCTCTCAGAGGGGGCAGGTGGCCTCCAACAGGAGACTATTGGCTTCTTTGACTGTAAAATACTGTCTCAAGCATGGGGTTTTGATTTTTAAAAGGAAAAACTTAGGTGGGATTTTTGCTTTGAAATGAATTTGAAAGAGGAAATGCTTGCCAGTCGCATCTCATCATTTTTAGAAAATTTGCAAGCTGTCTTTTGAAGTGATTCCCCACCTTTTCAATTATAAACTACTCATTTCTTTAAAATGTGGCTGATAGCTTGCTTTGTCCATAGAGATCCTACATCTGTGGTGTTCTGGAAAGTTCCACAATAGCAAAAGGCACAGGGTACAGTTTGATTAAGTCTATCATCTATCTACCTTCTATCTACCTATCATCTACCTACCTGTCATCCATCTACTTATACCAACTATCATTTATCATCTAACATCTGTCCATTTATCATCTATATCTCATTATCTATCTCCATTCATCTATGAATCACCTGTCTGTCAGTGTGGATAAAACAAAAGCAGGGTACTTTCTTTGGTAATAATTTGTACTTAAAAAAATAGTATCAGTACAAGTTTTAGAAAGTACAGAAAGGTATGAAATGAGAAGTAGAAGTCACCTTGGAGCCCTCTTTCCCTCTAGCTATCTTTGAGTCTTGACCTGGAGGGACAGTTGCAAGAAAAGCATTTTGTGATTTGTGGTCAGTCCATGTCGTGCCTCTGTTGGATGGATCTATCCCTGCCTCCTCTCATACATGTGTGGATTTTTTTCAAAGTGCCCAAGTTGTTTATTGTGATATGATTTCACTTGTTCGTATACATTTGGAGATCCAGAGACAGAAGGGGCACCTGCAGTGGGATTTATTGCAGCCAGGCCTTTAAGGATGGCCTTGGTGTGGGTGTGTGACCATCTGTCCAGTCATCCCTTCTGTTCTGAGACAGAGTGCTGTTTTTCCAGTACAGTCAAATAACAGGGAGAGCAGAAAGTGGGCTTTCCTGCACCACAGTTGTGTGTCTTAGGACAGTTCCCCCTTATTTTAGCTCAATTTTCAACACATTCAGTTTCTGCTGGTTCTCCCATTAGTCTTCCTAAGTGTGCAGAGGGCTATCCATACAGTGAATGCTCAGCCAGCCACTGAGCCAAGACCTCAGGGGATTGAGCCGGAGGTTTTGTATCCTGTTGATGCCTGCTGGGTGTTCACAAGTGTGTATTTCTCCATTTCCCAAAGGGCTTGATAATGGAGCTCTGTGATGGGCAGATCACAAAAACAAATGAAAGCTTCATGAAATTGGGTCTGTATTCACAAAACCAGGTTTATCGCTAATGAAACGGCAGGGAAGTGATGACTTCTTGCCAGTAGACAGCATATTCCGGAGAGATCTAGTGCTGGATGTGGAAGTGGCTAGCTTGCGTTACTATTTCATGTGATCTTATTGTCCCTGCCTCATTCCTAGTGAAGGGTATTCAATACAATCATATTCAACAGAATGCCAAAAAAGTAACCATTAGTTTCTAATTCTAAAGTGTGGTCTTTTCTAAATATAGATCCTGCTTTCTGTGTGTGTTGGGCCTGCATTCAACTGGATCTGGATGGGAAGAATTTACAAACTACCTGATTCCAGCTTGTTTTCTCTGTATGCAAGCTGCTCAGCTGGACATGCACACCAAAGGACACAGAGCAGCATTTGTCCCCCTCTGGATCTTCGGGCGCTACTTGGGTTTGACCAGATTTTTTTTATTCAATGAGGGACAACTATTTTTCTGTCTCTTAATACAGGGTGTAGTTTCCATCTCCTTGCTGCTTTGAGCCTGCTTTGTGTAAAAGCTGAAGTGAAAGACAGAAAGAACTGGCATGTGTGTAGTCTCATGAGCCCTGCCTTCAACTTTATGATGCTATAAGCAAGCATTTACGAGCACCAGTTGTGTTCATTGATCAAGATTTTAAAGTCCATTTTTTCATGAGCACTCTAAATGATCCCAGATAGAAAGCATCTCAGAAACTCCCTTCAAAAATCACACTTTTTTTGTTTCATGTCATCAAGAAAGCCAGTCTGCTGTCTACCATTTAGGGCCCAGAAGTATCAGAAGCAATTCTGTTGCAATATTCCACCTCCAGGCCTCCTTGTAAACCATCATTTCCTCTTTCTCTACAACTATGAGGAAAGATAAAGTAGTGGCTTACTGTTTTCCAGTGCTAAGTGGCCTATTGGCAACTGTCACTTCAGTACTCGTATTATTATCAAAGTGCTACGATAACAAACTGCCACTGCTGTTGGGACTTATACAACAGAGATGTAGTGTCTCACAGCTCTGGAGGCTGCAAGGCCTAAGACAGGTGTAGGCAAGGCTGGCTCCTCACAAAAGTTGCTGGGGAGGGCTATGTTCCAGGCCTCTCTCCTGGCTTCTGGGAGTTCATTGACTGGTGGCTGTGCTACTTTGGCTCCATAAGATGTTCTCACTGTGTGTGTCTGTGCTCCAAATTCCCTTTCAGAAGGCCAGTCATAGCGAATTAGGTTCCCACTTTAACTTGAGGTTATGTCCTCATTTTAACTTGATAAAAGACCATCATCCCAAATAGTATCCTATTCTGAAGTAGTGAGAGTTAGGATTTTAACATAAGGGTTTTGAGAGCGATGATTCAACCCATAATAATGTTCTTATCTTTCACATCCACAACCACTTTCATACAGATTGTCGAGGCTGGATGTCCAAGTGAGAGGACGTAAACATGGTGCCCTTGGGCATTCGGTGTCCTTCTTTCCTGGCACTGAAATGGAGGCCCAGTGCACAAAAGGGTTTCCCACATCTCTTGGAACCCACCCTCTCCTCCAACATTTACCACTCTTAAGCATCATCATTTAAGTGTCCAGGGTCATTTTTCAGAATTTTATGGAAATATCTCCCCTCATCAGAAGTTGGACAGACAACTATTGTTATTCATAGCACAGTTGCTACCAAATCCCAGAGCCCATGCTCCATTATCCCTGTCCCAGACTTTTCACAGTGTGACCTCAGTATCTTAATGGAAACACTGTCCTCGGAAATCTAACCAACTTCCCACAAGATCGTACTATACCACAATTGAGTCTGTTAAAATTTAAGTTCTAAGATGCTTCTTGTATTCTTAGAACCCCCAGTAATTACCCATCTGTTAAGGTTTAGATCTAGAGTGTCCCCCCGAAAGTCTCATGTGTTTAGAGATGAGACTTTTAGGAGACTGGGTTATGGGAACTGTGTATCTATAAATATCTGTATTACATTAGTAATAGAAAAATGAGTTTCATAAATCATTTTACTATTCATTGGGGGAAGATTGTACAATAAAAGATTACTTAAAATGTTTCACCTATAAATTAACTTTTTTTTTACCACTATTAGTGTTTAAGAAAGAAAGAATGGAAAGAAATCATATGATGCATTTATGTAATAATTCCTCTTCAAGGGGTAATTTTCAAAAGTCATTTCACACTGACTGTTCCCTTGACCCTATGCTGTGCAGCCCCCCTGTCTTTAGGCAACTGAGATTTTCATAATTTTGCTGAACGTCTCTGAAAAACTTTCTTTTAAGTATCCAGAAGCCTCTCTGCCTAAGAACATTCCAGGACTTGCTGACAAACCCACATCCATCATCCTCACTGTTTTTAGATAAATGATGCTTTGATCAGCAGCCCTTCCATCGTCCTGCTTCTCTTTCATCTCTCATTTTTCTGGAAGAGATTAATTTTGAGGAATTTTGATCATATCCACACATCCTCACCCTGTGTTCATATGTTAAAGTGGAACCTAATTCACCATGACTGGCCTTCCTGCCTGAAAGGGAATTTGGAGCACAGACACACACAGTGAGAACATCTTATGGGGCCAAAGTAGCAAAGCAGAGACAGAAAAAGGAAGGTAGTCCATAGGGGGAGACGCTCAAGAACCAGGATTCTGTAAAAGGAAGAGCATCTTTGGGGTGACAATGAGCAAATTTACTGGCATTAAGGAAGTGTTCCATGAGTAAGTGGAAAGGAGAGCGGAACGAGGGCATGCTTAAACCAGGGTCTTCACTGACCGAGCAGGGGACTAGGCTTGTTTTCATGGGCTCCATGAGGTGTTGGAGGCTTAGTAACAGGCATGAACTGAACTACTGGAACTTGGAGAGTGTAGTCCCTGCCCAGATGGGAGACAGATGGAAAGGTAGAGAGTAGAGCATCTTGCCACGTGGAGCATGCCTGGATCAGCAAGAAGGAGAGAACAGTGTCATCCTATGCCTAGAAAGGATCAAAAGCAAGTCATGAGGGGTCAGAAAGATCCAGTGCATGGACTGAATGATCATATCCACACATCCTCATCCTGGGTTCATATGTTAAGGTCCTAACCCCCAAATGATGGTAGGGCTTTTGGGAGGTGATTATGTCACGAGGGTGGAGCCCTCATGGATGAGATTAGTGCCTTTGTAGTAGAGGCTCCAGAAAGGCTCTCTTGTTTCCAACATGTACAATTACATTGAGAAGACACAGTCTGCCCTTAGGAAAATGTACCCTCCCAAGCCACCAAATCTGTTGCAGCCTTGAACTTGGACTACCTGCCACCAGACCTGTAAGAAACACATTTCTGTTGTGGATAAGCCACCTAGTCCATGGTGCTTTGTTATAGCAGCCTATCTTTAGGAATGAAGATGCCAAAGATGGGAGGGAGAAAGAATATCAAGACACAAAACAAACTAAACCAATTTCTTTTAGCATCTGGAAACTTCCTTCTTGAAGTAGGTTTCTTGGAGCTGTGTGGAGTATGTTATGGTTTATATCTAGATACCTCCCAGCTCCCAACCTCCTGTACACATAGGTAGGGCTTTTGGAAGGTGACTGGATTTTAGGGTTTCTAGCCTCCTTGCTATTAGGAGGTGGGCTTTAGTTGAAGAGACGGGTTGCTGGAGGTGTGGCCTGGAAGGGATTACCTCCCTCCCCAGCTCCTCCCTTCTCTCTCCTTTTCCTGTGACCAGCTCTCCTCTGCCAGACACTCTCACCATGTAGACCTTGCCCGGAGCAGGCTGTCTATGCAAGGTGTAAAACTTCTGAACTGTGAGTCAAAACTCCCCTTTTAAATGCAGGTGTTGGGTATTTTGTCCTAGTGAGAAAGAAAGTGACTAAGCTTTATTTTGTCCTAGTGAGAAAGAAAGTGACTGGCTGAGTGGGAGTGGGGGGCAGGTTGTGGTGGGAAAGTTCCAGCAGTTCCTGTCAGGCAGGTAGGTTTCAAGTTTGCAGGTAACCTGAGACATTTCTGAATATCAGCAGAGAACTGGTTCTTCAGCTGCTGGTTCACTTGGAGTCCCTGTGGCTTCCTAGGAGGTGGTCTCTTGTTTTGTCACGGTTTATGTCTGTATTTACACATCTTGCTAATGGTGCCTCATGATATGGTCTTGAAGATCAACAGTCTATTGTTTCCATGTCTGTGTTACAGGAAACCAATGAATCAAACCCCTGTCTGCTCCAGATTGTGGGTTTGAGTTAGGTGTGATTTCATGCCAGTAAATCATCTCCCCTGTCTCCCAGGGACAGGCTTCAGATGAGCGAGAAGCACTGCCCATTCCCTCACCCGTGCAGAGTGGACCAAGAGGAATCTCCTTGGCCCTGCCTTCCTGCTTTCTGCCCTCAGCGCCCCATCTCCTGGAATCCCAGTTTCCTATATGTTCATTTTATGTGGCTGAAAAATCCAGAAAATCTCATCAGTTTTTTTTTTTTTTTGCCATCAGTTTTATTTTAATTTCCTGGAGGAAGTAGTGGCCTGGCCTCCTTAGAAAGCTTCTCCTAGTTGGTTTGAATTTTGAAGTTCCATTTGACTTCCTCTCTCAGGTTTCTTGGCATTATCTTTGATTTTTCAGGTCACTATTTTCTACAGAATAAATTTTAAAAGAAAATATGACATTTTTTTTTGAATTAATCAACTCAATAGTCCCCTCCATTTTTACCTGTTATTTGGTACTTTTCTATAAACATCCTTGCTTGGCTTTCTCCTTATCATCTAAAGATGATTTCTATTTCTAGATAACATTCAAATTTTTCAGGGAACCCTTCCCCTTCAACCTGCTAAGCTGCCTTCCGCAGTGCTGTCTGGGCACTGGACACTAAGTGAGGACTTCAGAAGGCACTGATGGGCAGTCCCGCTGCAGGCACTCTGTGTGACGCTGTCTGTGTGGCCCGGATGTGGGAATTTTGGATTGACTTTTTATTTGGGTGGAAGAATCTGTTGTAACATACCCTGGAGGTCGCTCACATGGAGCCCTTGTGTTTAGGATGCATGTCACTGCAGATGAAATGTACAGGAGTACTTTCCTCATCTCCATCCATCTTTCAGAGATACGATAGTGTAAGTGACCATACAACACACGCAAAACACTTGTCCGAGCATGTGTCCAAGTTCTCAAAGAAACGTTCTGGATCTGGAATCCCAGAAAAGGAAAAGAAGTATTTAGATGCAGAATTCTCCAGGGTAGAAGCTTATGCTCAAGTTTATTTTCCTGAATATCTAGTTCTATCAAAGTTTAAGGGAACACTGAAATTTATCCATCAATTTTTAAGACTGAGCTTATGTGCTCCTTACTGATACAGCCCTGCTCATGGGTACAATAAGCTGCCACTCATGTGATTTGAGGTCACAGGACCAAAATGTCCCTTTGTCACAAAATGTTTTCTCTATTCTTTGGTCACAAACCCAGGGAATCAACTTTTTTGAGTAAAAATGTTGCATTTTAAGAAACACATGCTACAGTGCAGTCAGGGTACCTGGGAGGATCACTCTATCTCTTCCTGTGATTTCCCAGAAAGCACAGCCCTTAACAGAAGTAGACAGAGATTTCAGTGAGGAAGGGGAGGTGGGTAAGATACACTGCCTCCTCCACCTCCACTTTCTTTCAGATGTGAACTATGCCATTTAGGCTCAGGGGGAACTGACCAAGCATCTCATGTGAACATGGAGGTGTTTGGTGAGGTTTCCAGGCCAGCACCCAAAATCCCAACTGTTGGCTCTTGGGGGCTGGATCTATCAGGGCATCTTCTAGAAAGGGTGTTTTGGGTGCCACACTCTGGAGATAGAAATCTCCAGAGAAATATAAAAGCAAAAGTAGGGATATCCAAAGAGACTCCCCAGGATGCCTTTGCTGAACTCTTTTCCTGGGGTTCCTCTGTCACTAGCCTCTAGCAGGCCACCTCCCTCCTAGGCCTCGTTGCCCCCAGTAGGTTTACTCTCTTGGCCCTGGGAAGGAGACAGAGTCTCACATGTTGAGTCAGTTCATTGTTTAGTGGATTTTCTGAAATGCTTCTAAGACGTTTTATCAAATGACTTTATTTAGTTCTATATTTATCCCTTTATCTTTATTGAATAACATCAATTGAATCGCCACCATTCATGCTCAGGCAACTAAAATGCAAACCCAAGGGTTTGTATATATGAACACACAGATATTTATAGCATCTCCAGGCACACACACAATGAACAGTCCTCAAGGCACAGCATAGGAGTGGGCGACTCAAAGGTCATTCATTCCCTGACTACGTATGGAGCTGGCTGTTGTCCTGGACCCGTTCTGAATCTGTGTTGGGAACTATGTGTGGTGGGCAGCCATCTGTCCAGGGCCTGAGCTTTGCATCTCTTACCCCAACAGGAGGTTCCACCCTGGACCCTGAAGAAGGAGGTTATTGTCACAGACTACTGAATGAGGAAGGATAAGGCCACATGGCCCTTGGAAAAGGGCTCAGCAAGTCTCAGGCAGAAAGAGACATCTGGATGTCCTCTCCTGGACATTCCATGGGACTGAGTAGGCAGTGTACCTGGAAATGTCACCCTGTAGCAATCAGATAAACAACTAGTATAACTCCTAAGTCTGTAACAAACTCTCCAGATACTGCCACAGCCTCCATTGGCCCCAACATCCCTACACCAACCCTTCTAAGGTGTGAGACTCACGCTGGTCTCCGTGCCATGCCCAGCCTAGGCCACCCTCCTTCTCTGCATGGGAAGAGGGAACTGTGCTTGGCTTCACCCCTTGATTCTGAAAAAGCTGTTTCCCTACTGAACTCTGGGAAAATTCCTCCCTATTTTTGACTCTAAATTGTTTTGTAGCACAAATCTTCCTCGATCATTCATCCTTGAATGTTCAAAAGAAGTTGTTTTGAGAAACTGTGATGGTTGATTTCCTATGTTAACCTGGCTGGGTGATAGGAGACCCGCACATCCAGTTAAACATTGTTTGGTGATACGATGTGAGGTTGTTTCTGGAACAGACAAGCATCTGTGGGTGGGCCCAGGAAAGCAGATGGCCCTCCCGGATGTGAGTGGGCCTCATGCAATCCTGCGAGGGCCTGAATAGAACAAGGAGGTGGGAAAGGTTGAACACACTCTGTCTGACTGCTGGAGCCGGGACGCTGATCTCCTATCTTTAGTGTTCCAGTTTCTCAGGTCTGAAGATTCATTCTTGAATCTTACACTTCTGCTTTCTGGCTCTAAGGGCTTGAAACTGTACTATCTGGCTCTCCAGTTTGAAGTCAGCAGACTGTGGGACTTAGCCTCCATAACCATGTGAACCAATGTCTTATAATCTGTCTATCTACCATCTATCTATACATCTAGCTATCTAGCTACCTATCTAATCATCTATCTATACCTCCCTCCATCCATCTCCTTCCTAGTGGTTCTATTCTTTGAAGAACTTTAACGTAGAAATGGACATGCCACTGTTTACCTAGTACTCATTCTCTCTATCCAATATCCATTTCCCCCTTCTCCTTTAAGAACAAAACCTGCAAACATAATAGCAAGGTGCTTAGTTAAAATGCTGCATTTCCCTGGTTTCTTTGCAGTGGAGATTAATCGTGTGTCACTGTTCTGACCAATGAGAGCTAAGCAAAAGTCTCTGGGTGGAGCTTCCAGGAGTATTCTGTAAAAAGAATTGAACCAGCAACTTCAAACTTCAAACTGGAGACCCGGATAGTACAGTTTCAAGCCCTTAGAGCCAGAAAGCAGAGATGTAAATTCAAGCATGAGAAGTTAACCTTTTTGTTTAACCTCTGTGTGTGTGTGTGTGTGTGTGTGTGTGTGTCTGTGTATGGTTACTTTAAGTTTTTTTTTCCTTTTGGAGCATATCTCTAGTTATCATCATATTGTGGTTGTGATGACTAGGTAGAGTGGACATCAAGCAGAAACCCAAATTTTAAGGTTATTGAGGGGCTCCTGCCCAGTTCTAGACTCTCTGCTTCCTTAGTTTTTATTACAGGAGAAAAAAATGAAACTCAATTTTGTCTAAATCATGTTTGATTTTGAGACACATGTTTATGTAGGTAGTTTCTGTTTAAAAATAAAGTTTTCCATGCTGTTCAAAATAGAGTGTCTTGCTGGTATCTGCCTTCGCTGCAGGGAGCTGAGTCCTGGCTGTACCTCAGTGTCATTTGTGCTTTCACCTATCTGTGCCTGGGTCCTCAGTTAGTGTCAGGCAGCTGATCTGGGGGAACAGCCTGACATTGGGGTTTCTAATTGCTCTCAGTGGGCAGCCAGCACTGGGGAGACTTCCGGTTCTCTCTTCCAAGGCAGAATAATTGGTTGATGGATCCCTTCAGCTACTTCATTAGACACCAATCATAACCACAGCAGGCCAAGCGTGTAGCCCAATGGTTCTAGACCTGAGCCTGCATCTGAACTGTTAGAACAGAAGTTTCTGCCCAAACTACCCTGCCCTAAGTTTCTGATGTCAGGGTCTGGGGTGTACTATATTTACATTTCTAACAAGCAACTTGGTGCAGTGGAGGCCACAACCTGTTATTGTGAGGTGACTTTCTTTTGTCACCAACCCCTTCTTCTCTACACTTTTCCTGCTCTCCCTGCCCTCATATGAATCCAAGGGCTTTTGGGTTTGCCTCACGGTTTCCACACTAGTGAAAGCAGAATGCAAAATATGGTTCTTTCTAAGCGGACTCCCAGCAGTGGTGTTACTGAATAGAGTGGTGACCAACAGCATTTTCCAGGTTCTTGTTTGTTCTGATTGGTGAAGTGGTCAGGATGATTGGTGGGTGTGGAAGAGTCCTATTTCTTTTAGGGCAAAAAATAAGAAAAGACAAAGGAGAAGAAGTGCTCAGGAAGAAGAGTGCCTGGAAAGAAAAAGAGAAGATATATCCTGCAAGCAGACCACTTGAAGAACAGCAGTGCTGTGGCCCCAAAGTCAGTGACTGCCATTCTTTTATGTCTTGATAGTTAGTCCAGGTGGCTCCGTTTGATCTCGTGCTAGAAGATTGCTGTCAGGTGCCAGGTGCCAGGTTCAGCGTGTTCTCCTAGTAGAAAATGGTACCAGGTGCAAGGCTCAGCTTGCTCTTGTGTTGGGCTCTGGTGCTGCTATTCTGCTCCCACGGTTAATAAGTCTGCTCAAGTGGTAGATTGTGACCAACTGATCTGATCACATTGCCTGCCCTGGCCTCCTGCTACAGTACCAACCTTGATGCTCATGCCTGTACTCTTCCCTCTTCTTTCATCTGAATAGTCTCCCCTTGCTTCCAAGTTGCTACTTTGCTGTCACCTTTTCCAGGCAGTCTTCCTTTAAAACTCCCAGTTTATGTTCCCAAAGCCCTTCACATGTCTACCCCCTTGCACATGGTGCAATTACCAGGTCGTTATCACTAATCTCCTGAAGACTGGAATAGGACTCGACTGTAGTACGTGGTGGGCACCCTGCATGTGGTGGCCACTCTAGGAAAGAAAGAGAGCAGCTGTAGGCAGGTTGGGCCTCTGCTCCAGGGCAGGATGAACCTGAGTGGGTCCAGCTGAGGCCAAGGAGGCAGGAACCTGGTGTGTCCCTTCCTTGGGGAGCCACCCCAAGAGGTTCCCTCAGAACCTAAAGACTTCCCTTCTAAACTGGAACCTGCCCACTGTTACTCCTCCCTCAAGAGTCTTCCTTCCCCAGCTTAGGTCATGCCCCATCTCAGATTCCCCAATTTGAAGGGGCATAACTTGCTCTTGCCTCTCTTCTTAAACCTTCAAGCATATGTAGTTTGCTATATGGGCCATCGTTCAGTTCAGCAAAATTTGTCCTGCCAACACCCATGGATTACTGTCATTGTTCCCTCTCCTTGTGAAGTTCCCGGGCAAGCAGTAGCTCCTTAGAGCAGTGATTCTTATCTGGAATGAATTTGACACTCGGGGGAGTGTCAGGGGAGCTACCAATGTCTGGATTTATTTTGGGTCATATCACAGCAGGGAGGATGCTACTGGCTCTCAGTGCCAGGCCCAGGATGCTGCCCCACCTCTCACGATGCACAGGATGTCACTATTACATAGAAGCGTCAGCCCAGAGGGTTGGGTGGTTGGTGACAAAGCGTGATTAGCAGCTCCTCTCCCTTCAGAGGCCTCAAGAGTGTGTAGGGGATGCTATACATTTGGCTTAAGGTTTATCCTGGGCCAAACTGACTCAGAAATCTTAAGATAATAATATTCTTAAAAATTAATGGTCACTAGAAGAACAGGCCCAGGCACACTATGCTGATGCTCCCTCCAGCAAGACAAGAGGTAGGCAGCACTGGTGTCTCCGTCCCTACCTAAGAATAAGACAGCCAGAGGCTGCTTCTGGTTATGGCCACTTAGAATGATTCTCTTCCTAGACAGGAAGATCCTTCCAAAGCCATGGAAATGGCAGGGACCATGTTTCCTTTCTGAAAGCTTGAGTAGGACTGAGACTTCCAATGCCTTCAGGGGACCCATCAGGAACCCTAAGTCTCCACTCCCATAGTTGGGTGGCCTCACCTCCATTACTGTGAGAAATGCACTGGGGACCTTGCAAGAAACAGTCCTGCAGCACAGAGTATGTAAACTAGGCCTTGTGGATAGTAATTAGCCTATTTTATGCCTTTCTGCTAGAATCTAGTAGCTGCTCCTTCCAGAAGAATCTCTGCTTATCCATTTGTGCTTTCAGAAGGGTCAACCTCACACACTCCACTACCTAGAAGGAAGAAGGCTCTCAGCACAGCTGCTGAGGAATCGTACTGCTCTCCGGACACTGTCCACCACAAGCTTAGGTCATGGCCTTCCTTGTATCCATCCACCAACTTGAACCCAAGTTTTCCTGCTATGGCAGAAGGGAGGCACCTACCAGAGTGCAAAGAGCTGTGAAGAGCACAGGCCTGACCAGCAAGGTCCTGGAGAGCAGACAGCATGCTCAGTACCCCGGACGAAACAGCTTGCACACACTGGGGCAAATGGACTGCTGTTACTGAAAATCAGGATTCCTCGGCCTTCTGAGAGTTGAGGATTCTTTTGCAGTTTGGATGACAGCTCTGGATCTTCTCCCCCAAAAAGTACATCTATGCATCAAATGACATTGTCTATTTCGGGGGCTGAAGGATCATTCCACGTCTACTTCTGGACTCAGAATTAATGCTTTCACTTTGAGGACAAGAGAAACAGCAGCATATCAGACTGGCATCTGGCATGACCAGATACATAGGGCAGATGTTTAGAAGAGTAAAGACAAGGTATTTGGGAGGAAACAAGCTCAGTAGGTGAAAGAAACAGCCACCTTCATAACTGTAACTGAGTATTGTTAAAATTGAGTCTTGATCAGCAGTAACATGATCCGATGAGGAGGGGGCACAGCACTAGAGACATGAATCAAATTGTTGACTTTACCAACCATTCATTTGTCCAATAAATATTGATTGCCAACCCACCATGTGAATGGTACTGTTCCATGAGCCAGAGACACAGGAGGGTCTGTGTTCTCAAGTGCCTGACCTTGTAGTATGGGCACAGAAAATAGATGAATGAATAAGTCAAAGGGTGTTTTGATCATGAAGAAGTCGTCTCTGAAAGACAACTTTGAATGGAAACATTAATGAAGAAACGCTCCAAATAAAGGTAACAGCAAATACAAAGATCCTAAGGCAGGAGTGCACTTGCATATTTGAAGAATTGCAAGAGAGCAGTTCAAAGGCAGGTGGCAATCTGGATTGCCTGTGGGCGGTAGGTTGCCAAGCCCTGGTCCTGATGATCCCATTAGTAAGCAGAAGTGGTCACAGTGCCTGCCCTCCTCTTGTGTCCCCCTCCATCATGATGCCAGGCATATGTGGCAGCCTTTTCCTTCTCTCCATCTCTTCCTTGCTTGCCATGTTCAAACCTTGTCATATCACTTCCAGCTCTTGGGCTGATCCAAACACCATCCTCTTCAGAGCTGTCACATGGACCTTTGCCTTTGACTGTAATTCTTCCCTTCTCTTTTTACAAGGAGAATGGGCAGCTTGTGTTCAGAGTAAAGCTGACAGATATCTTCTTGTGTGAGACTGCCTCAGACATGCCCTCTTTGATTTTCCTGCCCTAAAGATGGACCTGAAGCCTGTGTCATGGACAGTGAATGATCTGCTGTGATGGGAATGTATATCTTACTTGACACAACCCATTCGCAGCTCAAGAATTCAAACATCAGATACCCAGGGGGAGTAGGGCACATGGTATCCCACAAAGTAACAGAAAAGACATCAAAGAAGGCAGACATGCAGAGACCATGAAGTCACGGGGCCAGGACACCCCAGGATTAGCAAGAGATGAGTAAACAATAGTACGGGTGGGCAGAAACTGAAGCGGAGGCTGGAGGCACTTCTGGCGGCAGGAAGTGCAGAGACAGAGCACACATTGCCCACATCAGCCCCCGTCCTCAGGTTGCTCACAAATTCTGGCTGTCTGCTTATTTTCCTTATGACCGTTAGGGAGTGTCCATGTAGTCTTGTCCTTCTGCACATTTGGCTCCTTATGAAAAATGTACCCAACTTCAGTGCCTTCTACACAGCAGGTGCTTAAGAAATACCACTCTGGGAATGAATTACTTGAGATAATCAAAGAAAAAATTGTTTCTCCCAGACAAAATTTCCTGATTTACAATCACATCTCTGAGTGATGATTTTGAGCTACTTTGGGACACGTGTAGTTGCCGTTTCTTTGTCTTGCCCAACCCAGACTATCATTCAGTGTAATTTTTTTAGCAAAGGACCTAGTAAGGGATATAGTGAACTCTGGCAGAGACATAAGAGAGGCTAGAAAAATCTCAGGCCCAGAGGTCAGAGAGAGGGAATGAAAACGCAGTTGCCCACACACCTGAGTAAGGGAGATCATCTCTGACATTTTATCCAGCTGCATTATGAAACCAAGCAGAAAAGCAGGGCCAGATGTGCTACATGGAAAACAGGCAGCCCTAAGAAACGAGACAGGCTCTAGTTAGCTCTTGACAGGGCTAAATATGCCAGAAAAATGAAAAAGAAGAGATTGTTGTCCAGACAGGACTAGATTAGTTTTTGTTTGGTGTATCTAATGGATCAAGAGATACTCAACAGAACGACCTCTTCCTCTCCTTCCTCTCTCTCCCTCAAGCCTTTGAAAATGTACTTTATCAAAATTAAAGCCGGATTTTGCAACGTTAACGCAATCACTTTAGAATATGGAGGTCGAACACTGGAAATCCTCTTCACCCACAGCCAGTATGATGTGCAGAGGCACTATCTACAGCTAGGGGGCAGTATCCCAAGGAAAGTGTAGACCCGGGTTCAAGCGTGCATAGGGGAACACAGCCCAAGTTGGAGATCAGAGCACTGGCTTTTCCTGGTTCCAAAAAGGAAGAAAGGTCCCAGGTGAATGAGACTTTAAGGATATTTCTCCTTGGAGACTTTCCCTTAAGAAATTGTAATTCTTTTCATAAACGTGTGCAAACACATACAGGCACACACATGCACACACACACCTGCCCCTAGTAATTTGCCAATTAAAACAAATTATGTGCCTCTTTTATTTAAAAGATAATTTTTCCCCCTGAGGGTGTTTGGCTGCATTTTGACAGGGAAAATCCCCACCAGATAAATTCCAGGTTCATAGTTGAGTTGTTATTGGGAGGGAATTGCTGGGGAATGCTTTAGAAACTTGAGACTAATTCTGCCTGTGTCAAGGTGAAAAGTTCTGTGCTTTACTTGCCAAGGTCACACTGTTCTCTTGCACTATAAGCAGCACTAAAAGTGCTAGAGTCTTTGTCTCTTACTCTCATTCAGCCTTTTCACCTGCTACAACGGTATTTCCTTCCATTAGACCCCATGGTACATGGACCTACTTCAGGATCCTACAGTTTTGTACAGTTATTATACATTGCCCCAGTCCTTGAAACAGCTACAGTCTGGGAGATTACCTCATCTTTGAATGCTCAGTGGCTAGTGGCTCACATAATGCCGGGCACCTAGTTGGAACACAGAATTGATTGCTCTTTGAAAAAAGGAGTGACTCATTGCTAGTGTGCTTACACATTTTTGCATCTTATGCACTGTGCATAAATATTTCAAGTACACAATGAATTTGTGTCTCATTATTTTTTTCTGGAGCACGTATAGTGATGCTGCTTTCTAAATCACTCTGCCCAGAGTAATCCCCTTGAGAGTCTCCATTAGCTGGCTAAGTTCTGTGGGCTTGTGCATCTGCTTTGGAAACTTTCCCTTTCTTTAGAAAGCTTGGAAACCAATTTGAATATAAAAGAGAAGAAAGTAGATGCCCCAGGCTTCCACTTCTGCCAAGATCTGGAGGGAACTTGTCATGGGTTTGCACCCAGTAACTTCCTTGAGCTTGTCCCAAAGGAGTGGGCTTTTTGTGATTTAAAAGGAGGCAGCGCTGGAGGAAATGGCTTGGTTTGTACATTTATTATCAGCACAGCCTGCATTGTGAGCAGCCAGCTCAGATTCTACCCCAGTCCTTTGGGAAATTAAAATTCTTTACATAAGTAACTGAAAAGCATATTGATGTGTCCACTAACCCAAGCAGATCCCGGGCTACTCATTAGGCTGGGGAATGGCACAGTAAAAGCAGTGTATCTTCATATTACAGTATTGCCACTCAAGACAAAGAAATGCCTTTCCTCCATGACCTGTAGGCAACTAAATAACCAAAATAAATAAGAAGGAATATATTCTCAGTAGTAGCATAAAAGGATCATAACATCAAAGACTTGGTGTTTTTTTTAATCTAGAAAGAAATGAAGGACATAATTCAAGTCTCCCAGCTCCCTGCCTTGGCCTCTGTGCTGGCATCTCATACAGTGAGGCGTAGATGTGTTTAGGCATCCAGCCCACTCCTAGATTGAGACCAGTTGGGGGAAGGACACAGCCACATTCTTCATTGCATCCCCAGAGCCCAATACAGTATCAGGCGCATAGTAACCACACAACTCAAATCTGTTCAGTGAATGACCAATGTCAGGGAGGGAGGGTGTAACACTGGATCTAGCCAGATAACGCTACAATACTTGTCCTTCAATTTCCTCTCCAGAAAAAAAAAAAAGGCAAACAGGTTTCCAGCTCTAGAGATCTATTATCTTCCCTAGGAAATATGTAAGTGGAAAGTTTTACAGGTTTAAGAAGAATTCAGAAAAGATGTGGGGATGAGCCATTAATATATAGTAACTGTGTGGTATAGAATGCTCCTCTATTTGCTCCCAGTTTAGTTCCAATCTGAGCGAAATCTCAGGGTGAGTAAAGCAAAGAAGAGTGAATAAGGCCTCGAGGTCACACGGTCCTCAAGTCTGAGAGCACTGAATGATCTAGGGCTGTGTCAGTTGGTCAGATCACTAGGATGGCTGTTCCATGTCTGGATGATTTGAGCACCCTCTTCCTCACCCCAAAACTACCACATGAGTCTTACTTTTCTTTTGTTTTTCCATTGCAATGTTTTGCAATGTTAGACTTTCCCTGCATTACAAGTGTTCACAAGGGGAGATTGTTGTATGACTCATTTCTCTTTTATTTAAGGGTTTCCCTCAGAATGCATCAACGAAGCAGATGGGAAGCTGAAGATATTGATCAAATAGTGGTATGATTAACCTAGTTTCTACATAAACTCAGCCATAAAGCATGAGATTTTGTGAATAAATTGCCCAAAGAAGGATACAGGTAAAACACAGCACTTTGGATTTAAGAGGACTATGTTGAATCTTGGTTTGCCTTCTGTAGGAGGGAACTGTTACCTGTCATCTTGCCCTCTGCTGTATGGGTCAAATGAAACAGTGTTCACAAAGTGACTCATAATAATAAAGCCCTTGATCAACGCTTGTCAATTAGTGCTTTCTCTAAACAACACATGTACTAGAAAGAATGTCAGTGTATGCATTATGTTAAGGGGATCTAGATCTTCTTTTGACAGCTGACAGGGCCAAAAGGGAAGAAATGGGAGGTGGAAATTAGGGCAGGCAGGAATGCACTTCCTTTTTTCCTTGTGACAATAACCTCCTGAGCTTGAAAGCTTTGCAGTAAGTAGATCCTAGCTGTGTGGGCTGCACTCATTAGTACTTTCCAACAAGGAACTTGGAATCAGTTTGCAAAATTTTGCTCACTGGGTTCGGTAATAAATGTAATTGGTATCATTAGAATGATCCCAAAACAGAGTGTGAGCCAATGAATGTCTATCTCTGGAAATAATGCCACACACATTTAATTTTAAAGTATTTCCAGGGCCTATGACAGTACCAGCTACATGGGTGGTCAGTGCATATATGTTTATTTGATAAATGTATGTTGACTGATTGAATAAATTTGGTTCTAATGGTTGATCCAATCCTGTCAATTTGATTAAACATATCCTAGATTATCTAGCCATGTCATAGGAGAGAAGCTTTAGCCCACACAAAATTTACTTGTTACTTTAGATGCCCTCACAGAGTGAGTGAGTTCCAAACCAGACCACCCAGCCCGGCCAACTATCCCAAAAATTGCATGGCTTTAAAATATTCAGATTTGCTCTGGCAGTTCATACATGGTTTACATATAATTTTCTAATGGCAATTCATTAAAACATGAGGAAGAAGAAATTAGCATATAAATTCATTCATCAGCCTGGTAATTGGCTAAAATAAATAGTAATCAAACATTTTCTGGAATTTCTGTAAGGTTACATAAGTCATGGACAAGTTTATTGTTGGTTTTTTTTTATTTTATTTATTTTTTTTTAAAGAAGACTCACATACCTTAACTTACCTATGAGGCTGTGGTTTGTATAAACTAGATTTAACCCAATTTCGTTGTCTACTTTCCTAACTATTCATTTCAATGCAGTAGGTATGAATTGAATGATTACCAGGTGTCTCACCTTATGCTGAGTAATCTACAGGACTCCAGTCTTTTTTATTGACTTATGAAAAATAAGAAAATTCATTGTCACTGTGATATTATGGTCTGTATCTATTTTGGTTATCTATTTTGAGCCATGGTTCCTGGCTTATAACTCTGACCTACCTCAGTCAGTGCAGCACGAGAGGTTAAGAATCTGAACAGTCAGGCCTTGCTGGATTTTCTAGCCCAGTCTATTCATGAGAGCATCCTTTTCCACTCAATCACATTTCAATACGGCTGTGCATGTTTCAGTCATGCCTATGCAATGAAGTCTCCATAAAACCCCCAAATGACAGCATTCAGAGAGCTTCTGGGTAACTGAACACACAGTGGGTCCCGGGGGATGGCACTCTTCAAAGGGGTCTGGAAGCTCTGTACCCATCTCCCCAAACTCACCCTGGATAGCTCTTCGTTTGTAGCCTTTATCATCTGCTTTATAATAAGATGTTAAATGTAAGTAAATCCTTCCTTGAGTTCTGTGAGCTGCTTAAACAAATGTCAATGAGACAACATGGGAATGCTGACTTACAGACAATAGATCAGAAGCACAGAGAAACCATCTGGGGCTTGTGACTGGCATCTGAAAGGGGCACTTTCTTGAGGTCTGAAACTTCACCTTGTGGGATGTGACAATGTCTTCAGGTAGAGTGTCTTCAGGTAGGTTAGTGGACTCCCAGATAGAGCCTACTGCAGAATTAATCGCCTGCTTGTTGGGGAGAAATCCTCACACATCTAGTGCCAGAAATGATCTGTGCTATGAGTTTACAATAAGAGAAACTGAGTCTGAGTTGTTTGTTCTTTATCATCAGAACAATCATCTATTTAACCACAGCATATGAGACACAAGGTTCAGACAGGCATATAGTCATGATCACAGGAGTATCAGATTTTATTCCAAATTACACACAATAGAGAACACTAGTATAAAATGAGCCTTCTTGCCCAGACCAAACAGACGCCAAAACTTACATTGAGTGGAAGGATTGCCTAGCAGTAGCTATTTAGTGTGATAATGGCGTTTGATAGTTTGGACACAAACACCATTGTCACACTCCATAGCTCTGCTAAGGAAAGTCTGTAGCTGCGAAGGTATTAACTGTACCTCCACATTCCACCATTGTCACTGCCAATCATCAGGGATCCTTGCAGCTCCACATATGTGACCTGAGCAGAGGAAAGAGGAGTCATGGATGTTGTGCGTCTTGAGCAATGGAGAGAGAAAGGACTCGAAGATGGAAAGCATTTGTATTCTGGAACTGTAGTGTTAGTTAAGAGATCCACAGCCTTATTCTTCTACCACCTAATAAAACTCTCCCACTGACAGGAACAAAGAGTGCCTTTAAACTGGAAATCTGTTTGCATCAGTTTTCTAAAAGGACTGAGCAAGAAAAAATCCTGAGAGGGAACAAACTTTACAAAACAAATGTTCAGCAGATCACATTATAATGGGAATAACACCATTGAATAAGTGGATCCTCCCCAACTCTCACCTCACCATGCTTCCTAATCCATCATCAGTAAATGTGATCAATTTTTCAGTCTAAGAGTATTAAAATTATGTTCTATGGGAATATAGCAACTAGATGCAGTTTCCTCTTGGTGGCATCTAAGAGCTAAGAGAGGGAAAAGATGGAGAGAGAAAAAAAACTTGTCAATTTTTAGTTAATAATTCCCATTTTCTAACAAAAAGGAAGTTCTGTGAGTAAATCACTTCTGCATTTACTTGGTTTTCTAGTTAAAAATAGTTTCCAGCTGTTACATGAATCCCTTTCCACAATGGAGAATGAGAGAGAGAGAGAGAAAAAAAAGCATTTTATTTAGTCCTTTATTTTCTCCAAATGCTTGGAAAGGGAAAGATAGGAGCCAGTTATTTTTCCTTCAGGATAACTGAAGTGTTAACATTTAACCAGAGATTTGCTTTAGCTATAAAACTGGCCTGGGCTTAACAACTGAAAATGAATTGTTTTGCATTTGTCAGTGAAAATGACTCTTGTTCCCACACAGACCATGAAATCATCCTCTTCAAACTGGATTCTGGATCAGCACACTGTGGAAATCACTGCATGGGCTTGAAATTTTGAACCCTGCCTTTTCCCCCCACCCTCCTTTCCTTTTTTACTATGTTAATTTGCTTTTCTTCCACCGCACCACTGGTTTCCTTTCCTCCCTGTCTGTGACCCTAGCTTGCCTTCATGGGACACTATGCTGCCTTCAGTGAAGCCTAGGGAAAGTACCTCTTTGTCCAGAGTTAGGCAAGCTCTCTGCAGATGGAACTCTCCAAGTAGAGAACAGATGTATAGCCTGGAGTTCCAACTGGCCCCACCCCTACCTCAACCCTCAGCCCTGCAGGGATAGTGGTAGAGACACACTCAGTGTGCTAAGCTGTCTTCTTGTTCTTTCCTGTTTCTACTGCTCTTCCTAACAAGTCAGCCAGCCTCACTGGGTTCTGTATGTGCCTGAGGTCCCTCTGAGGATGTTGCTAACCACTACCATGGGAACCTAGAAATCTAAACTCAGAAGAAACAGTGAGAAGAGAACTATTGGCTAGAGCAAAGGGTCCTCCTAGGACACACTTGGAGAAGTCCATCCTGGGTCAAGACGGGGGTCACTTCATTTGTCAGGGCCTCACCCAACTGTTGGGGCACCCCTTGCTCCATGTTTGCTTTAGGTTTTGAGTAATCTACAAAAGACAGGGAATAGAAGAAAGTAAACAAAGAAAAAGAAAAAAAAGGAAAATTGAATGCATTACAGATAAATCTTACCAAACCTTTCTCTTCTATTTCCATGGCCCATAAATGTTTATAAAATTGTTTATAAAAATAAATATTAGAAAAAGCCTAAATGTCTAATGATAGGAATGTTTATGATAACAACATAGTCATTTAATTGATGTTGCAGAAAAATGACTTTGACTTGGAAATCCAATATTTGCCACTGAGTGAAGAAGTCATTTATCAAGCAGCCTACACAGTCTGACCCCCTTCCCGTGAAAAGTGTGTATACGCTGGAGGGAAAAACATCAAATGTTAAAGGTTTTATCTTTGAATAGAAGATGATGTTTTTCATTTTTTTCTCCTTTTATGTCTCTGCATTCATTAATTTCTAACGTGCCTTAAAGATGAGAAAAATAAAAATAATTTTTAAATCATTACACTGTTTTTTTTTTTTTCTGGATTCCCTAATAACAATTCCTCCTTGCAAAACACTTTCCTGAAATTTGGAGATTAGGCCCTCCCATACAAACACTTTGTCACAAGCATGAAAGTTAGTGCTGCTGAGAGAAGGGCCACAGGCCCACTTTTTTTTTTTTTTTCTTTTTTGGTACCGGGCATTGAACTCACAACCTTGCGCTTGCCAGACAGACGCTTACACCACTGAGCTAAATCCCCAGCCCCACAGGCCAACTTCTTAGCAAATTATTAGTAAAATACTTTATTAGGCAGTACAGTAATTTATAGCATTATTGCATCAAGCAACACACATGTTTAATGAATGTCAATTATTTTCTCAGCCCTGTGAACAGTGCTAAACAGCATTTATCTTTGATTTCTTCCTTGATTGCAAGAGTGATTAACTCTATCAATTGCTTTACAAGCAATTTAAACAAGCCAGCAGGGTGTTTTCATTTTTCTTTCAAAGGCCATTAGATACTGTATCACTAGTTTAAAAATTGAAAGTGGTTAATGCCAGGGTCCACTCTTGGGTTTATTTAGTTATTTACTTATTGTATTCACCTAGCCTTTTCTCATTCTATAAGGTTAAAAAGTCTCATGTTTCAGTATTTTCATCTGTAACAACTGAATATGAATAGTTATTATAAAACAGAGGGGCTGGGGTATAACTCAGAGACAGAGCGCTCGTCTGCCATGCAGGGGAACCCTGGAGTGGATCCCCAGTTTTTTTAAAAAAGAAAGAAAATGTATAAGCTAGCTGAGAAATAATAATATAATAATATAAATAAAAACCTGTTATTTTCTATATAGAAGGGGAGGGGGAAACAATGTCTAAGGCAAAGGTGTTGGATATTAAACAGGGTGATTTGTTCAATTGCCATCAATTTTCTATAGCTTAGAAAAGGCCTCAAGAGATCGTAGCTTCTCTAGGCCTTTGGTCTCATCCAAGTAAACCTTCCACCATCTCTCTGTGTGCCGTAATTTCTGAGAGCTGCCCAAGTGAACCTGAGGGAAAAGCATTCCTAACTGGCTTTAAAACTAAAAGTCAGCACTGCACCCTCACTTTCCTGCCTGGGATAGGATCTCTCGCCATTTCTTGCTGCTGTAGTCAGTTCTGAATGCAGTTTTTTCCACTGAACCTGTAAGGAAAAATAAGCTGCCCTGGGTTTGCTGCTCTTTGAATGCTATGTCTTTCCTTTCCTAAGTGGCAAAGAAAGTCCATTAAGAAGGAAGCTTTAGGGAGCTTAGTTCTCCAGCAAATCTATCACTCCTTAAGTAATCTCTCTCCATGCTCCATAGCTCCCGGCAAGACACGTTAGACTCCTAAGTATCAGGAATATTACAACTTCCTGTTCCTCCTCAGGTCAGTGCTCAGCTTGTCTTTGCTATAGTATTTTGTACTTGGAGTCTAAGAATATGTAGGGGCCACTCTCCACCAGGTCAAGCAGCGAGGGCCTGGGAAGTATCACCTTGACACAAAATTAACCCATCCATACCAAAAATGATTTCTCACGAAAGCAACAAAACAAAATGATGCTTTTTTATTCTAAATCTACATTTACTATCATACAAAATAGGTGTGTTAAATGCATCAATTTGATTCTTTCAGGCAATTGTAGTCTAGATGAAGATAAAAAAAAAATAAGTATCATACTTCCAAGTCTTGTCATTTCAAAAACACACAGAACATTTAAAATAGAGTGTTCTCCACAACAGGCACAAAGCGGCATTTCTGTTTTTATTGAGATCCATCAGATTGTGAAATCTGGAAAGCTCCTTATTCATACATCTATTATCTATTTTTATCACCAACTTAGGGTGAAAAGGAAATTATCAGGCAAATTCTCAGCCAAGATGGTGCCTTGGGGAATTTTTTTTAGGGAGAATTGCTGAGGCTTGGGGATTTCTACAGACGGCTTTCATTTTTGTGTAGGTGGCCAACTGAGGGAAGGGGTTGGGCAGACACATGTAAAAATAACAATTCCCAAGCAAGCAATTTAGAAATATAAGAATACTGTTATTCAGTACATTCTGCCTATGTATTTTCCCTGAAGCACAGGGAAGGGGGAAGATTCTTGGTCAAATAAAGCTAATTCAGTTAGTCATTCTGGTAGAAGCCTGATTAAAGGCCTTGGTTTTATTAATAAATTAGACCACTGTAAAATAGGAAGCAGCTTACTGTACAGCCATTCCAAGGAGATAAATAAAAGGTCACATCATTTCTGGACCCTCAATTGCTTCACAGCCTCTTTCTTTCCCTCCATAGGAGTGAGAGGAAAGAAACTTCAAGAAAGTCTCCAGGATTCCTTAGGCTTTCTGAAGAAAGTGAATAATCACAACAGACAAACAAGATGTGTTCAGCCCTTGGTGTTGTTCAAGGCCCAAGTCAGTAGCCCACCGTCATCCCATAAGCCAGTGGAGAACAGCCAGCTTCAGCCGGGGGAGCTGGAAGGCTCCACGGGAGCAGGCACTTACCTGAGTCAGCACTGGTCTCCTCTCAGTCCCAGACCACCCCTCCAGCTGGCACGGTGGTGTGTAAGGGCGAGAGCCCTTAAGTGTCTGTGACTTTTAGGTCTTTCCCTTCTCCCTTTATGGGATCCAGGATTTAAAAGTAAACAATTCTTTCTGTTTCTGATAAGTCACATTAAATTATCGATTGTGGGAGAAGAGAGGGCATGACCTTAGTCCACTAAGTCAGCATCACCTTTGGTCAAACACTAAGCAGGACTGAAGCCCAGCATTCCCCACTCTGCTGTGTGTGTGTTGCCACCAGCAGACAGACATGGGGACTAAAAGGGTGACGTGGGCCACCATACCTGGGGAACACATTTTCCTCTCAGAAACCCAATTTAACCTTGTTGAGCTCTTTCCTTGTAGGAAGACCCAGTTAATAAATGTAATAACATTGTTAACTCCTCAGATTCCTAGAAAGAAAAGTCACTGGAAACTATGAAATCTGTCCTTGACTCATCATACCTCAAGCTCCCCACCAGTATTTGGAAGTCAGTCTCATGGTCTTGAGCTGGTCATTTCTGACGTTATTTATCGACGAGCATTATTTATGAAGTATCTTTCTATCTGCTGAGGCCTGGAATGCTCGGGGAGTAAGGTAACAGCTTCTAGTCTGTAAGGACAGACATAGAGGCAACAAGAAACAACCATGGAGGCTGCCATGGGCCTAAATATATTCTGTTGTCTCCTATTTGTGTGTGTGTGTGTGTGTGTGTGTGTGTGTGTGTATGTGTGTGGTATTAGGGATTCAACCAAGGAGCTCTCTACCACTGACTACATCTCCAGCCCTTTTTACTTTTTACTTTTGGGGCAGAGGCACATTAAGTTGTCTAACCTGGCTTTGTACTTGTAATCCTTCTGCCTCTGTCTCCAGTGTCTAGATTTTAGATGTGTACCACTATACCCAGTAGCTATTCTTTTTCTGATTTTTTTTTCTCTTTAGGCTATTGGGCAGTTTGATTGCTTAAGTTTAAAGAAAGTCATTTGTTACTCTCTCTAACAGTAAGCTTTCTATGAGAGCTGATGATATTTTGAGGAGACAGACTTGACTGGCAGGTACTGTCATCTCGCCCCCCATTTTCTTTAGTTGTCTTATTGCTTTTCAGGTAAAAATGAATGGCAGAATGTGTTGTGGAATTTTCTTATTCTTCTTCAAGAACTGATGAGCCCAAAATGTTGCCATAGCTCCTTGGTTTTGTGGCCACTCCTTTTCTTCTGGTGGAAGACTCAGTTCCTTCTCTGGTATCTTCTGCTCACTGAGGTAATCGGGTGCCCTCTGCCCTGTAAACCACAGGATCTTCCTGTGAGGGCTGAGGTTCAGGCTGGTATATTCTTATAGTAAAAGTCTAAAGCTCATACTGTGATGGGGAGAAGGTCCTAATGACCCTGTAGAAGTATCCACGGTCCTGTGCTCCCTAGCTTTGTTCAGTGACTGTGGTACCAACATCATCTTTTTAAAAGTCATGTTACTGGCACAGCAGTGGTAACTTACTTTGTGCTTTTATTGCTTCTCTTAGTCACAGAAATCATATTTCTTTTCAGCAAATTACTGCAGATTTTTTCCTTTAAAGTGAAACAGATTCCTCGGGGTTCCCCATACAGACATTCTTTCCAAGGGCAAGACAAACCCCTCCCGCCACCAGGCCTCATGAAAACACATCTGGGCCACTTTCATCAGCTTCTCATGGTCTGTGAAAGTTGATGCCATTTTTGCTGAGACAGTTTCCCCTTTACTTAAAAAATCCTGCAGAAGCAAAGACTCAACTTTCAGATGATTTTCTTTAAATTCCCAGCCATGGTTCTTGCAAGGCTTCTGAATTTCAGAAACAGGATGAATCTTTTCCAAACTTCTTCCAACAAATCATACAACCCTTCCTCAACTGTCTTTAAAACTGATTTTTAAAAAAATTTTAAGAAATAAAGGATGTATTGTAGATCACCTTGTACTGTGGTTTTATACGACTTTTTGGTTTCATGTTTTTATAGGAATTTGTTTTGTTTGGTCTTGCTAGGTTTTGTTTTTCCCTCTAATACAGAAAGGATAGAAATACATGTAGAGTCTCACTGTTTGAATATCTACTTTGTATGCTTTAATTTTGTAACTTGAACAACTATTTCTAAGAGGACTATATGTAATTTATCAACCAGTGATTTCTTACTGTTTATCTTTTTTTTGAAATTCTGTATTATCTTTACCCTTTACATGTTTTCTTCTCTTTAAATTAAAAAAAGAAAGAGATAAAGGAAATATTCTCTTGAGACAAGGTAGTTTCAAATCCTGCAAGACTGCAGATCAGCTTGGAAAGATTAAATCACTAATGTTTGTCCTGAGACACAAGCTGTGAAAGTGGGCTTCACCCTCAGGGGAAAACAAAACCAGGTAACTTTCCACTGGCTGTAGCTGGAAACAGGCTGCACCCAGTGGCAATGACTGAGTCCATGGTTTTCTCATCTCCTTACCGCAAGCTGCCAGATTTTAGAAATAGGGCAGGGTGGGAGGGGAAATTGGGTCCAGTGAAGAATGCCAAACGTTTGCCAGGAAGCATGTTGAGGTTGGGAAGTTATAAACCTGGGATGCAGTCAGCATTTTTGCCATGTGGAATTTTGCTTTTGGGCAAGGCATTTTATATTTCTGAGACTATAGTTTCCCTTCTGAATTGCAAAGCTGAGAATTCTTGCTTGTCATTTCCTCTCAGATGTAACAGGAGACGGATTAGTCCTTAAGAATGAAGGGAGGAAACAAAGATGGATAAGGTACAAAGGTCATGGGCTGTATCAACCAACTGGGCATTTATTTCACTAGTAAAGACAAAGGAACATCACCCTGCCTGGGGCACAGGACAGGCACAGTGGAACTGGAAGGGTGCTGAGTTCCATAACCTCTGATTTGTATTTAAGAGAATCAAAATCACTTTAAACTAGTGTGACAATCCAGGACCCAAGTGAAAACAGCAGGTCCTGGTTTCATCCTTGTAGTCATACACAGGTCCCTTCTCACTAAATGTCCCCCTCTTGTCAGTGGGATTCTAAGGAGAGAAGGCCTAGAATGCAGTCCAGCCCCTGCTGCTTTGCCTCCCTCTGTCTGTGGTCCCCTCCTTCTGGGAATGAGCTAACACTTTTGAGAGAATCATCCTTAAACATCAAACAAGACCTCCAAAGAGTCTGCAGTAATTTCCTCATCCAGGGAATATTTGTTAAACTGGGTGCAGTGTCACGAGCCTGTAATCCCAGCTCTCTGTGCTAACACAAGAGGATCGCAAGTTTGAGCCCAGTCTAGGCTACATAGGGAGAGCCTGTTGAGGGCCACCACATCCTGGCCATATCCTAGCTACTGAGTATATAAAAGCAAAGCATATAGCAAGCAAACATAACCAAACCAAAGGGTCTTCCCTCAGGGAACTTCCAACCAGAAAGAGACACACAATACACAAAGAAAATCAAAGACGGGGTAGTAAGTTTGAGGGAAAGATTCAAATTAAGATAGTATGAGCAGGGCCTCACAGTGGTGGAGTTTGAGTGGAGAGTAGAAGAAGTTAAGAAGTAAACTGTGAGGGCTGGGAGTATAGCTCAGTGTTATGGCGCTTGTCTTGCATCTACCATGTCCTGAGATTGAGCCTCATTGCCGGGGAGAAAAAAGCAAACTACTGGGAAGAACATTCCTAATCATACAGCCCTGCATGTTTGGATGTGTCCCCAAAGAGTTAATAAGGTCATAAGGCCAGCATGTTTTGAAAGAGTGTGGTGGAGCCTTCCAGGGCATTGTAAGGACTGGTACTTATTTGGTGTTTAGAGTCCAAAGTATGTTCGGCTAATGTTATCTTCACAAAGTAGAAAACAAATACTTAATTTCTATTGTATTTATGTATGTATGTATGTATGTATGTATTTATTCATTTATTTTGTACACTGGGGATTGAACCCAGGGCCTTTGCACTGAGCAACATCCCCAGTCTAATTTTTCTTTTCTTTCTTTCTTTCTTTCTTTCTTTCTTTCTTTCTTTCTTTCTTTCTTTCTTTCTTTCTCTTTCTTTCTTTCTCTCTCTTTCTTTTTCTTTCTTTCTTTTTCTTTCTTTCTTTTTCTTTCTCTCTCTTTCTTTCTTTCTTTCTTTCTTTCTTTCTTTTTTCTTTCTTCCTTTCTTCCTGTCTCTTTCTTTCTTTCTTTCTTTCTTTCTTTCTTTCTTTCTTTCTTTCTTCCTTTCTTCCTGTCTTTTTCTTTCTTCTTTCTTTCTTTCTTTCTTTCTTTCTTTCTTTTTCTTTCTTTTTCTTTCTCTCTCTCTTTCTTTCTTCCTTTCTTCCTGTCTTTTTCTTTCTTTCTTCTTTCTTTTAGAAGGTCTTGCTAAGTCATGAAATTGCTCAGGCTGAGTTTAAACTTGCAGCCCTGCCTCAATTTCCCTGAATGCTGGCATTATAGATATGCACTGCTACCCTCAGCTTAATTGCTACCATTTTTAGTAAAGAGAAAATGAATTAGGTTTGGAATTCAAGTGATTATTCAAGAATCAACCCCAACTCAAATTCGTTTCATAACTAATTATTTTTAATACTCCTTTGAACAGGTTGCAGAGATGTTAAAATGCTGGGAAAATTGTGCTTTAAAATCAATGAAATGTCATGATTTGAATGTCTCTTCCTCTGTTTCCTTCTTCATATTTTGCTGTAACACAGAGAGTGATTAATAGCACTGACTGTGGAGCTGAACCCTCGCCCATCACTTGTTATCCTGAGAGCAAGGTAGTTAACTTTTCTGTATCTTAACTTCTTCGATGGATAAATTTGTATCAGTAGTAATACATGCTTCCTAAGGTTTCAGTGAGGACTAAATGAATTATTAATGCACACAAGCTTAGGACAATGTCTGGTCTAAGGTAATGCTATTAAATGCCATTATTCAATCCTTACAACATATTTGATGTTTCTTATTCTAAGTTTAAAAGTAAACAACAGCTCAAATGCACAGCTGGTCCGTGTCAAGCTGGACCTGACACCTACTTTTCTGAGGGCACTGCTAAGGCCTTCTGTCCTTCTCCCTGCCACACCCATGAAGGAAGCCAGGCTGCAACACCCGGGACTTTACTTTCCCGGAGTAGCTCAGAGCCCCCAGCCTGTTATCAAGCTCTTCAGTCACACGATTCTAACTAATCCACGTTCTTTGTCCAGATTTCCATCATTGTGCTTCACCTCCTGTCACTGAGCATTTTCACTCTGAGTGCAAAAAAGTGGGAGGCAGGAGCAGGCGTCAGCTGGAGCGCAGGTACGGGTGCCTGAGAAAAGAGATCAGCAGCAAAATGCTAGACCTCCTGTCCTGAGAAGGAAAAGGAACAAGCATGTGGAGAATTAAAGAGGTCTTTATGCAGGAAACCCAACCCCCAGGCCAAAGACAGAGGCCAACCTCCTTGGGAAACAAAGGCCAATCCCAGCAATTCCTCTAACCCTTCGTGATTTTGAAGGGATTCTGACTACATCTTCACTATCAAAGAGCTCATTTGGGAAAAGTCGAATCATTTTGTGAAATGCCGTTTGAGAAAAGATTTAGTTGGTGCACTCATTCGTCTCCTCTCCCCATCCTAGATAGCTCCTCCAGGGCCTTGGGTGACCATCGCTGAATTGTATCTCTGCCATGTTGCCCAGGAGCACCATGAGCCCTCTGGGCACATTTTCAAAATAATGCAGATTTTTAAGGGTTAAAAGAACAGAATGATCCCACACTGTCAACAACACGCACTCAGTTATTGAAAGAACCAACCTAAGATTTGGGCTGAAGTAAAACAGTTTCCTGTATAAGGATTTGCTAAACATCAAGTTAATTTATTTGTCTTCTGTCCTGATGGCAGCTGCTTTTGTTTCACTTTTGTTTTAGAGTCAAGCAGAAGACAGAATCAACATATAGGTTATTTTCTATTTTATAGCACTGCAGATTTTGCCAGAATTCATGGAGCCAGATGCCAAGCTAATTGTTTGATCAGTGGTCTTAATGTCTCACCTGACTCTCCACAAAATAATGGGCTACATACTTATTCCCTACTCTCCTCTTGCTCCAACCTGATTTTCCTGTTACCACCTAAGGCAGTGATGGTGAAACCTTTTAGTTTTCAGTGATACAAATAGCCCACCACTGACTTAAGGTTCAAATGTCAGGCTTGGAGATTAGTAGGCTTAAGATAAATCCCAGTACTGTTTGCACTGAGCACAAGACCCAGATGCAGCCAACTGTTTACATTAGGCAAGGGCCGAGGAGTTTGGGGCAGATTGAAGAGGTAGGGCATCTTACTCTTACTCACTTACTTTGTGGCAATAGGCACTTGAACACCTCAGTCAACATAGAAGTGGGCACCAGGATTGGAGGGGGGTGTTTTAGACTGAGTGCCCCTGGCAACCTTCTACAGAAGACAGTCACAAAAGCTGGTTCTGAGTTTAAGCCTGCCCAGTGGGTCCAAGTGTTCTTCATTGACCATGTTGAGGAGAAGGGCTTAATTCAGTCACCAGTGGACCTAAGGTAGTACTTAGGGACTACTATCTGGTAATTATAAGCCCAGGCAATGTGGAAGGCACAGGGTATGTGGAAGGCCCAGGGCATTGTAGGAAGCATAGAGGATCATGGGAGCCACAAGGGATTATGGGAAGACTATGTGGCAGTTTTTTGATGGTTGACATGGTATGTAAGATGGTTGACATAGTATGTATGTAAAGGACATTCTAGGAATGGCAGTAAAATAAACATATTGGGATTGAAAAGAAATAGATTTATGGTAGTCAGGTTTTTTTTGTGTGTGTGGTACCGGGACTGAACTCACAACCTCACACTTGGCAGGCAGGTGCTTATGCCACTGAGCTAAATCCCCAGCCCGGTAGTCAGGTTTTTTTTTTTCCTCCTCAGAAAAGAGTACCATGAGTATGATTCAGGGCAGCAAAACATGAAGTTTTAATTCTGTTTCTGGCCCTTAGTGGAGGAATTTGAACTAAGTTTCCTAATCTATAAAGTTCAGATTATAATATTTAACTTCCAAGGTTATGCCAATTATTAAATATAAATATAAATGTACAGTATTTGGTGAGAATTCAACACGTTTTATCATCATTACTAGGCAAACATTGCAGATGAACACCTGAGAGAAGCAAGACACTTGATTGGCTGGTGAGGGGTGTGAAGTGATTTATCATTACAGTGCCCACATGCTGATTTCTCCCATTGTTCTTGTGCCCTCTGCAGCCAGGACCTGGGCTCCAGTTGCTGCGAATTCCCTTCCTCACTTTGCTAGGGATAAAGGACTCTTGGGTCAGAGATTAGGGATGAGTCCAGAAGACAAATCTGGGCATTGGCCTGAACCCCAAGGATTTGTTTCTATCTGAGTCTCTCAAGTGACCAGGGTAAGTTCCAGATAACAGATAAAATGCTAATTAAGTGGTGGCACCATATCTGTCCATTGGTGCCCTTCCCTTCCACCATTCCTTCTGTCATTCAGAGGTGCTTTGGCCCTTGACAGCCAGAGAGTCCCAGGCATACGTGGAGCCTTCACGATTTCTCCCACCTTTTGTTTTAGCAGAATGGGGCTGGGTCAGAAGTTAGTACACTGTGCTCTCAGTCCTTAGAGCTGGGCTGAGCTCTCCTCAGCTTTGCCCCAAGCCAGCCCTGAACCTGCTTAAGTGGCCTGGGAACAAGCTAGTTGCCTTCCATTTCCCTACAGGCCTGTGATAGGCAACCCTTTTACACATTCAAATAGCAAAATACAGCCCTCCTCATCCACTTGTTAATGTCTTCCCTCTTGGGTTCTGTAGAGCACTCAATTGTTGTTTTGCGAGAAAATATAACACTGATCATTTCTCCATGACAAAAAGATTTGTGTTACCAAAATCAAATTTAGTTTCTTCTACTTTGAGATCATGCTTTCCTGGACAGTATATCTTTTCATTTTCTTTCTTTCTTTCTTTCTTTCTTTCTTTCTTTCTTTCTTTCTTTCTTCCTTCCTTCCTTCCTTCCTTCCTTTCTTTCTTTCTTTCTTTCTTTCTTTCTTTCTTTCTTTCTTTCTTTCTTTCTTTCTCCTTCCTTCCTTCCTTCCTTCCTTCCTTCCTTCTTCCTTTCTTTTTTCTTTTTTCTTTTTCTTTCTCCATAGTACTGGGAATTGATAGAAAGTCTTTCACAATCAGCTATTTCCCCAGATGTCCAGAATAGGCTCGAATCTGCAATCCTCTTGCCTTAGCCTCCCAGATTGTTGATATCACAGGTGTGTGCCACCATGCTCTAACTTTGCATTTTATTGCTCAGTCATAGTGTAGATTTTTGAGGTTTTTAAAATGGTAATTCAGAGTGTGTTGTACCATATGTAGATAGCATACCATGACCAGCAGTGACTGAGTTCCCACATGCCCAGCAGTGACAGTTACATCATGTCTGCTACCTGCTTAACAGCAACTGAATATGCCATTAAATAGCGTCTTAACTTCAAAGATGTTAAAAGATGGGGTTAGCAGGTGCTTTAATAGAAAAGACGCAATCATTTCACAAAAATATAACTTTTAGCCACTTGTATTTTCATTCAGTATTCTCTCCTTAACATATTTTCAGCTTAAGGAATATCTATATCAACACTCTTAAAAATAACTTTGGATTCCACTTTATTTCATTGTGCTCCATTAACTGAATTTATAATTCACCAAACCTCATTTGAGGTAAATGGGTTGCTGCCTTTTCTTCAGAATGATAAACAATGATTTAAAAAGATCATATTTACAGATGAATAATTGCACATATCTTTGGTTACTTTTGTAGTGATACATTATTAAACATTTTATTTGGTATCAAGAAAAATGGACAAATGTTGTTCCATGTCTGTGTGAACTTAGGTAACCTCTCTCATTTCTATCTATCTATCTATCAATCTATCTATCTATCATCTTTCTTTATTTCTTCTTTCTTTTTTTACCTCCCTCATTTCTATATTGAGGAGTCACTGCTTCCTATCTCCATATTGAAAAGTCAGCTAACATAGCATCAGGCCCAGAATGTCAAAAATCTTCATCCGTTTACTGATAAACTTGTTCCTCAACTAGAATTCCAAAGTTAGCAAGTAGAAATATAAGGCATCAGTTAAATTTTAATTTCAAATAAACAACAAAGGTTTTTAATGTAAGTATGCCCCACACAATATTTGTGATAATCAGGCATACTTATACAAAAGTATAAACTTATATAAACAGTATACAAACTTGTTATATGAAATGCAAACTTTATTTTATTTGGTCACCCTAACCCCAGTGTATCCTATGAGTCTGCAGGACCCTGGGCTAATTCACTGAGCTGGTCAGCTCATTTTGGAGGGTCTTCAGAATTACTTCCTTGAGCACATGATTATTTTAATAAAAATGTTTTATTTAGCCTTAGCCCTTTTATCACATGAAAATCGCTGTCAATAGGAAAAACAGGGAGACCTGGGGGAACAAATGGTAAACTCAGAGTCAAAAGACAGATACTAGAGGCAAGTATACCTATGTGAAGGCATATGTAATCTCAGGAAGCTGAGGCAGGAAGATCATAACTTCACTGTCAATTTATTTAATTGAGATTCTATCTCAAAAATTTTTTAAAAGTTTTTTTTAAAGGGCTGGGGATGTAGTACAGTGGTAAAGCAAGCATGATCCCAGTACCCCCCCCCACACACACGACAAATATTTCTAGTTTTTCCCTCTTGTACCTTGTACAAAAGCCTTATCTCCTTGACTTTTATATTTCTAAGTAAAAACATGAGAATCACATTATCTGACTGGCCTCTGTATTGCTGTGTAAAATAGCAATGGGCTTATTTATGTGAAAGATTCTATAAGCTGCAAAATCTCAAAGAGACTGCTTTAAAATCACGGGAGAGAGACCCGTGGTGTTAGAGCATTAGATGCTGAATTTCCTCAGGCTGCAATGGGTGCAGCCTCACTACCAGGCATCTGTGCAGCTCGCCACCCCCGCTGAAGGGTAAGCTACCTCTGAGACCACCAGGAAGTCCAAGCACTCAGAAATGGTTCAGCTGGAGGTGCCGCACTCTGGAGGCCAAAGACACTGAGAAGTAGATTTTCTCCAAAAGGTTTAGGAAAAGTATTCAAATAGATTTTTGTGTTTTGAAAGCAAGATTGTGGTTAGACTTGATGTCTTGATTTATAAGATGTCTTCTTCAATGCAAGATGTAGAAACAGCATTAAAGAATAATCAATAGCTCAGGCAAGAATTTTGACCCAGGAAAAAAATCAATTGAATTAATCTCAAGGATATTGGCTCTTTTGGATGAATTTGTGAACAGGAGAAAATTCCATCTAGCACTGTAAAGAGAAAGATCAACTTCTGATAATTTGGTAAAACTGTGATGTCTTAAGGGGGCTGAGGGACTGTAGAACCAGGCCAAATTATGGCAAATATATATATATATATATATATATATATATATATATATATATATATATTTATAACCACACCCACCTACTCCCTACCCCCACACACACTTTGGGCTAAGGAATGCATTCTTAAGCAATATACAAAGCTTAAAGTCAAGAATTTCTGAACATTAGATGATACAGTTTAAAACATAAAAAGGCAAAAATGAAAAAAAGTCTCATTTTCTCAGTTTTCAGAGCATTCATATAAACTGAGATTAAATAATTCAAGATGAAAATAAAGGGAGATTTGAACGTGGGAATTTATAAAACAGTAAACCATAAAAACATGCTTAACTTCACTAATAATTACAGAAATGGAGATGAGATATTAGTTCCCAGTGAGCAGATAAGTGAAAAATTAAAAACTATTCAATATTCGGTACTGGCTGCACTGTGGAAAACTTGCTGCCAGATGTTGCCAGAAGTGGTGAAAGTCTACTTTTTGTTGTTGTAGGTTTTTTTGGTTTTGTTTTGTTTTTTGAGACAGGGTCTCAGTATGTCTGGTCTTGAACTTGTGGCAATCCTCCTACCTCAGCCTCCCGAATGCTGGGATTACAGGCATGTGTCACCACACCAACCAACAGTTTACTTTTTAAAGGAGAATTTGATAATATTAATGCAAAAGAGAAGCATATATTCCTCAAACCCATAGCTCCGAATAGCTACAAAATTCATTAATACATATATATATATATTTATTACAGCACCGTTCATAAAAGCAAAATACAGTACTGAAGCAAGCTAAATATCTGCACGATAGACCAGTTAAATAAATAATAATATAGCCATACAATATAATATTATACAGATGTACAAGCAGAAAAAGAAATGGACCAGACTAGGAACTGGAGAAAGGACAATTATTAATCCTATACCTTCCAAGTTCAAAATACATCAGAACACATTTGATATAAACAAAAAGGGTATGAATACATACGTGTGTGCATAGACTTGTTTGCATAAGCATCTGTTTGGTAATGAAAGCGAACTTTTTTATCTCTTGAAAGAGAAAAGGAAACAATTAATGGGAGTTCCTTTGAGAGTGGCCTAGTGATTGGGTGGGGGCTTTCGGATTTGGGGTTTTACCTTGCTGTTCTTCAATTGTTTGGAAGCATAAACAGAAGCAGAACTGCACAACCTGTGATCTTACCAAAAGATGCAGGAAGACTTTGTCATCCCAAAGCTAAGGACAAGTGCAATGAATAATCAAAGAACTACATTATCTGCACAAAGCCTGGTTAGCTTGATATCAGAGTTCACAGCAAAGCTCTAAATCCCAGCAGATAATTATCTCCTCTTGGAGGCAGAGGACATTGATGTTCAGCAGTCAGGGCCATGCAAGGTTGGAGTTCGGGGAGTCTTAACTTCACCCTGGAAAAGAGCCGTACAGCTCAGGGAGCAGCAGGGTAGGTGTCTGGGGTGGGAGGCAGATATGATGAGGGTACCCCTGACCTACCAGCAGAGTCAAGGAAAGTTTCTTCAAAGAAGTGACTTGTGATGTGGAGCCTGAGCTCAGGATGAGGGATAGAAATTGTCTGAGTAAAGGAATGGGCTGGAGAGCTGTCAGGTAGGGGGAACAGCATGTGTGACGGCTTGAAATGGAATCAAAGGTGAGCACATGTGTTTGCAGCGGGTGCAGAGTGGAGAAGTCTTATCTTGAGACCATGGTGTGCAGCATGTGATGCAGGCAAAGGTGGGGGCTGCATCCTTATCCCATGAGCAATGGGTTAGCATCAAAAAGGGTTCATTGTACTTCAGCCAGATCCCTTAGCTTACAGTGAGAAGAGGGGATAGAGAAGCATCAGAGGGAAATAAGGGCTTTGTTGAAATCCACATCAGGAATGATCCCGGGGGGTGGGCAGTGGGGCTAGTGGAAAGCCATGGGTGCCTCTTATGAGCTCTCCTTTAAGAAGACAAACCAGCAGCACAACTTTCTGAGCTGTATGAAAATGTGAGTTTGTTGGGGGTGAATGGGGCTAAAAATGAAAAGAAACAGGAAAGATCCACCCACAGATCAGAACCCCAGTCATAGGATTCCCCATGCCTGTAAACTAGCACTCTATAACCTGCATTCCTACTGTGCACTTGGGCCTCCCTCCACTTCTGAGACTTGGGGTGCACAACGAAGCATCAGCCTTAGTCTCTGACACTGACACAGACTAGCGTAAAAATTACTGTGTTTTGGTGGAGTAAATTCATGTTCAAGATACTGACTACCTTGTTGACACCTCCCCCCTCTTTTTAGCCTCATTCTGTAAGAGAAATTTTCTCTTATTAACAGTGCATGGTCTACACTGCTCTATGCTGCTCATCTCCTCCCAATATTCTGGGAATTGAGCCATTACAGTTAAAGCTGCCTAGATTAAATTCAGACAAGGATTAAGCTGACTAGAAAACCTGGGTTGCGAGGTAGAAACAGCCCCCTCCCATGTTTAAGGAATTTATGGAGTGTACCTTCCCTGGGCATCTGCTGCCCATATTAGGAAGCACCCTCTGACGCCCAACTCTAGACCACCCTATAGACGCCCCCTCCAATGAATGTAGGAAGCCATTCAAACTAACCAATGCCTTCTGCTTCTGTAACCTTGCTTGCCAAAGCCCTGCCTTCCTTTGTTCGGTAGTTTTAAAAGCCATGCTCCGGCATACCTCGTGGCTCTCTGTTCCTGCGTGTTCAGTGGGCCCCACGCATGCTTGGACAACAAATAAAACCCCTTGCATATTGCATGAGAGGGCGTCTGTTGGCTTCTTCCTACACGCGGCGGGCGTCTCCAACACTCACAATTCTTAGTTTTCATTAATTTTCAGGAATTGATCCATCTCTAGGCAAATTGTGAATTTGGAAAACCTGGGCCCCAGGCCTTTTTTAAGGTTCTCTGTCTCCTGAAGGACCTCATCCCCTGTAGACTGCAACAGGGGGAGGGCAGCCTCAGAGGTGCTGCAGAGGTTGGAAAAATCCTATGTGCATCTCACCTTTGAATATATGTGGGTACTTTAGCATTGATGAAATATATAGCTACCTCAGTATTCTACTGAATTCTGTATAACTTTTGATCATTATGTATTTTCTGTTTGCTTGTTTGTTTGTGACAGGGTCTTATTATGTAGCCCCAGGCTGGCATTGTGTTAATCAATAGATCTTCAAGTATAATTTACTTGTGGATTTGGGGGGCAGTTAAGTATAATTTAAGGTGGATTTGGGGAGCAGTTAAGGGGTCATTATACTTAACCACTAGCCTGGGGCATCTTGTCTAGTAGGTTACTATTGTATCACTCAATCAGTCAACAGTTCTGTGTGCCTACTGTGGTTAAGACACCATTCTCAGCCCTGAAGATATTCATGAAAGAAACAGGGTCCCTATGCTGGTAGAAGAGAGATAGATACCGCAATGAGGCAGTCACTAACTGCCTGGTAAATACTAGGGTAAACACTAGGGAAGCTCTTAAAGGTAAGGCTTCCTAGAGAAGCTTTCCTAGAGGAAGTAATACCTGAGCCAAGACAAGAAAGCAGGGAAGGCCCCAGCTAGCACAAGAAGGAGGCTGTGCTCCAGGAGGAGGCAAGGGGACCACAGAGGCCTGTGATGAGTGTGTGGGAGGCTGGAACAACTGTAATGCTGTAGGGAGGTGCAAGGCACCCCCCACGCTGCAGGGGGACCAGGCTGCAGTTTGGGCTTTGTCTGTGGCACAGTGAGAAACATGGGTGATGTTTAGCAGGGGTTCACGGTTCCACTGGTGTTTTAGGAGGCTCATCCAGTTGTTGCAGGCAGCTGAGCTAGTCAGAAATACTGCAGGCAGTGAGACAGGGCTGGGTCCTCAATGGAGCCAGTGCAGACACCTGCCAGCTGGGGGGAGACAGACACCTCCTGCTGTGGGCCAGGCCTCAAGACAAAGGACCAAACAAATGCATCTACATCCTGGGACTGATACTCTAATTAGTTCCCTCTCACCCTGGAGCCACTATCCCATCCCTCTCAGGGAAAGGTCACAGCTCCAAGAACGCCCCCTTCCTACCTGACTTGCTTTCCCATTTGTCCCTAATGTAATCAATTTTACCTAAACTATTGATCTTATTGGCTAACTGTAGTTATGTCCCACCTTATGCCCATCTGCTTTGGGAGTTCCTAGTCCTTCCCCACCTTGAACCCATGGTTTTACTCTATAAAAGTCCCTGGAAAAGTCAGAGTCTTGGGCAACCCGCTTGGGACCCCCTTCTGTCTCTCTTCAGACAGGAGCTTTCTTTCTCTCAATAAATATATATTCTATTCTTCACCTCAGTTGTTCCTCAAATTCATTCTTCGATTTTAGAGAACACGAACTCGTGCACCTAGTAGGTCAAGAGTTTCATTCCCCTGTATCATTGTCTGCCTTGTGGCAGTGGTTAGCTGAAGGGGCTGAGGTCACAGGAAAGAAGGCAAGAAGGAAGGGGGTAGGATTCGGGACTTGGTTGTAAAGGATAAAGAGGGAGAGACAAAGTTGAGGCCAGCCATAGCTTCTGGGTTGGCCTACTATGAGGGTCCTGGCAAAAGCTGATTTTAGGTAGAAGCTAGGGTTAGTTGGAGGTAATGCTGACTTTCAGGATTTATGGCCACGCCTTTCCTCGGGTCATGAATTTGGGAAGAGGAGCCTCTGGAATGTTAAATATGAAATTAAGCGATTGGATTTCTAATGATTGGATTTCAGGAAATATTTTGGTAGAATGTAGTGAACCATTTGGACAGCTTGGTAAAATAATAAAATACTATTTAAAGTATTTGTATTAGTACTCAGTCTCACCACTATATTAATCACTCAATGCCTGTGTTGATTGGTAGCCTACGTTTGTGTGGAGGATTTTATTTTAAAATATATGTCAGATGAGAACACCCTTAATACTGTTAGCATAATGTTTACTGGGTATGAAATGATGCTGCTGCTGCCCGTTACCGTTGTTGGAATTCAAGCCAACATGCACAACAGAGAAATTCCAATGATAATATTACCAACGATAATAATATCAACAAGAGTCAGTACTAGCAGCAAGGATAAAATGGGTAGACCTGTTAAGTCATTAAATTCAGAGAACATACGTTTTGTGAGTGGATTGCCAGAGAGTATACAAATTCTCACTTGGAAAAGCAGGATTCCCAGTACAGGCTTGATTCAGGCCCTGTGCTAGGTGAGACCAAAGAGCTAGAGGAGAAAATAAACACCTTTAGTAGACAATGAATAAAGCTTGCATCTTTGTCAGGCTGTAGGTTCAGTTGACACAACCAATTGAGCCTGCTGTTTATCCAGAACTGCAATGATAATGGTTAGTGTTTACAGTATACCTAATTATGGGCTGGGCTTTGTGCTAAGTACTGAATGTGCATTATCTCTCTAAATCCTCAAACTATTGCTAACAAATGGGTTTAATTAGCATTCCTTTTTTTACCAAGGAGGAAGCAGAAGATAAGTAATTTGTTCAAGGTCACATACTTCCGGGCTTGACCTCAAACTGGAACTGGATCTTCTGACTCCAAGACTGATCTCTTAGTAATTGCACTATCCTGCCCCTTCAAATGCATACCCTTCCCAGAGGAAAGGTCCTGTGGTACTTTCCTTTTGAGGCCCAAGGAAACTGGCATATGGTTAATATGTCCTTTATCACCACAGTTCCCAGGACATCATTTTTGCCAGAGGCTTTGGGGACAGGAACTTCTGGAGTGGCTTCTATTGCTGCCTGCAGCCACAGGTGATTGGCAATGTCTGTGTTGGAGAGAGGCTGATGTGAATGTGAGGGACCATGATGATGGACTGTACCAATCAGGTCCTCCTCTCCAAGGGTTGACCATCTAAAGGTGCCTGGAGTCAGGCAGATGGTGGTAGGGGCAAAACCTGACAAACAGAGAGAAGCAACTGTGTTGTTGTCATGGTGGAGGAGGAACCAGTGTGCTGGAGAGTGAGCCTCGTGGCTGAGATATCAATGGGACAGTCAGTCCCTGCATTGGGCCTGGGTCATCCACTGGCTTCCTCATGCTCTCTGGGCCTGGAAGCCATTTTTGGATTTTCTGGAGGCCAAGGATAAAGAAGCTCTGTGCAGGGATTTTCAAAACTAAATCCTTTTCCTTCAGGTTCCCAGTCTTAAGTCCTCATAATGCTAAATAACTTAATTTACTTTAAAGCTTCTTACTCTCATGGGGAAATTCCCTAGTTATTTCTAGAGAAGGAATGAGGAGCTGATAACCTTTGTTTTGTTGGCTGTTGTGAAAAATTCCTTCCACGTGCTTTGTGTGGCACCCAAAGCCCCTCTTTAGGGAACTGCTAGCATATGTAAGTTTTCATTTTGAAGTGTCCTTAACATTTCCTATTTTTAAAACATTTCATTCTAGTTTATGGAAGCATAGAAAATGCAAAGCTATATAATGTGAAGACACAACTTACAAAATGGGAAAAAGTTTTGCCAGCTACTCCTCAGGCAGAAGACTAATATCTAGAATATTCAAAGAACTCGGAAAAATGAAAACACTTAAAGAAATTAACTGGCAAGAAATGGTCAAGACACATCACAGAGAAAGAAACAAATGGTCAGCAAATATATGAAAAAATACTTAACATCTCCGGTCAGTAGAGAAATACAAACAGAAACAAAGCTAAGATTCTATCTTAGTCTGGAAAGAATGACTATCATTAAGAAACCAAATAATAACAAATGCTGGCATGGCTGTGTGAAAAGGGAATCCTCCTGCATTGTTGGTGGGAATACAAACTGTTATGGAAATTGTATGGAGATTTCTCAAAGAACTGAAATAAGAAATCCCATGTCACCAAGTTTCCCCTTTCTAGATAGCTTCCCCACAGAGCTTAAATCATCATAATACAAAAAATACTTGCATACCAATATTTTAGCAGCACAATTCATAAAAGCTAAATCCTTGAAACAGCCTGAATCCCATCAACAGACATCTAGATAAAAACAATGTGTGTATCTATATATAATGGAATATTACTTGGCTATAAAGAATGATGAATTGCAGGCATTTGTGAGAAAATGGATGCACCTGGAATGTTGAGTTAACTAAACCGGACACATACACTTAAATATCATATTGTATTTCTCATTTGAAGAATAAGGGGATTTAAAAAAGAAAAAGATACATGCCATAATATGCTTATGTAATCATTCCCCAATACGATTATAAACTATATGAACTGAAAACATGTACAAATAAAATTTTAAAAATTTGTTCCTTGGAAAGAAAGTTGATGGGTATATAAGATCTTCTTTCCTATTTGTCCTCATTCCTGAAGTATTTAGGAATTTCTGTACTCAAACGTACCACAAATAAACCAAAAACCAAGACTCAAATATATCAGGTACGTTATCCCTGTCATCACTGAAGAAGTTAAACCCTCTCCCCCAAAACACAATTCTAAGGAAATAGAAGCAACCATTTGGGACCTGGTTGTCTGGAAAGGGGTGGTAGTGGTGGGTTGGCACAAGGAATTATTGGCTGGAAAGAAGGGGAAAAGAAGTGGAAAAAGCAAAGTATGGTTCACATCAAATAATCATTTCTCTACTTTCTTAAACTATCAATAATCTTTTGTAAAAATTTGAGATCAAACTGAAGAGCATTCCTCTTAGTCTGCCTGCAGCGTGTGTTGTCGTTAGAGAGTGTCAGGCTGGGGACCCCATCGGGAAATGAGGAAAAGCCTTCCAGCCTTCCAGAAACCTGTGGTGCCCAATTCATCCACAGGGCTCGCCTCACAGCAGGCTTTAAGGTGAAGAGGAATGTTTCAACCATAAGGTAAAAAGATTAACGTCTGTGAAGTGTAGAAAGGCCGGTGTCCATGAAATCTGTACAGCCACGGCAGCATCCCATCCTGTCCGTGGAGACTGGCCCCAGCTGGCGCTGACTCTGCTCTGTGAGGAGTTCTACTACCTGCTTGGTTGGTCTTGGTTTTCTCCTTGGAAAATTGATCATCCTGGAGCTCTGTCGCTGGGGGTTTTCTGATTCAGTTATGCTGTGGTGGGTGTGTTTAGTTTCTTGTTCTCTGTGTCATGGCTTCCCTTTATCCCTTCCCCCTCGATGACATCTCGACGACATGTCACTGCACTGTGGGAGCAACTGGGAGGCCATGTTGGGCAGGGAGGATTTGTCACACAGTTAACGGTACACTGGAGATCTGACAGTTGCTGGCAGCCATTTCTGTCATTCCTTGCTAGGAAAGCAGGCTATAGCTGCCAGTCCCTCAGAAAGGACATCATGACATAGGTATGACACTTCATACTGCTATGCTCCAATCAAATGTGGTGGACTTCAGCTAAAAAAAAATGTCTTGGCACTGAATAAGATTAACAACCTTGTTCTCAGAAAGCGACAAAAGGAATCTGTTTTATTGACCAGAACACCAAAAGGCAAAGACCCAAGGCCTTCGCAGGGGCCTCAGTTAATCAGACCACCTTTGAAGGGGACAGTGACAGACAAGAAGGGACAGACAACAGTGGAGCCCTCCTTTCTCAGACTTTACAATCTGGCTGGAGAAGCCAGATCCTTGCCCGCAGAAAGCAAAGTAATTACAACCGGTCCCACACGTGCTGTGTACTAGACCATTAAGGGGCAACCATGGTGAGCTTGAGCCACTGATCACCTTTGGGTCTGTGGGACTCATAAGGCACTAGGGTTTTACCTGCTCTGGGGAGTATGGGGATGCCTCTGCCTCAGCCCCAGCCTGACTACAGAGTAAAGCTCCTTTCTGGGGGTGCCACACTAGCAGGATTGAGAGGCAGGTGACTGAAGGCTGGTCTGAGTTCCTCAGTCCCTTGTGGCAGCTTGTCTGTTCCAGTGACTTTCAGTGTCTCCCCACGCCTCACAAGCCCTGAAAGAACACCAAGCAGGGCCCAGCATTCCTACCCTGGGACTCTCATGCTTCTGCTTTTAAGACACTGATTTTCCATAGGACGGCAAGGGTGTGAGGAGCAGGCATGTTCCTGTACTGCTGGCTGGGGTGCAGACCAGGACAAAAGGCCCAGGCTGGCCTTAAATTTGTGACCCTCCTTTCTCAGCCTCTTGAATGCTGAGATTACTGGTGTGTACCACCATGTCCAACTCTCCATTTGGTTTTATTGATGGGACTATTAGTTTGCATTAAAGTGCTAAAGGGTAAGAGGGCCATCATTTGAGCCAAGATGCTGGAATGTGATCAGGGGCCTGTGATGTGAAACCTAGAGTTGGGGTGCTCTCTCAGCCCTTAAAGGAAGAACTGCTCTCCTGGCTTGCACTGAGCAGCTGTTTAGACTGGGGAGCTCTGCCCTTATCTATTCCTCAGACTTGCAGAAATACCCAGATCCTTTGGTGGATTCTTACACTGTTACTATGGGGGGCTGAGGGATGGACACCATTGTTATTTCATGGATCTTTCTGGCATCTTACTGGGGCCCGGAAGTATGATTGAGTTTGTGAATGAAAGATGAAGCATGACATTCCATTGACAAACTCTGAGTCATCATCTGGGGCCACAAGCACCCACCATCGTCGCTTAGATTGCCCATGTGGAACTGCTTCTTCTTTAGTCTTGAGGACAAATCTTGGTGTCACACTTCCTCTTTGAGACCTAGATTCTGGGAGGAGAAGGAAGAATGAAGGATGGGCTGACACTTTAGGCCCATGGATGGACAGTTGGTCTCCACAGCTGATAAACTCTGGAGAAAGGAGTTCTGGAACCTGACAGAACTTTGGTCCCACACAATGAATGGAAGCGACCATCCGTGGAGCCAGGAAGACACCAGGTCAGCTATGGAAGAGTAAGGCTTCGCACAGAGACCTCTTCCCACCATGCTCTTGCATGCAGTGCCTACAGAGGGACTTTAGGAGTTGTGCACCCCAGTCTGGACCAAAAGGAGACAAGGTCCCCTTCTCTGGCAGGTTCCTAGTGACAGAGGGCCTAAGTGAAACCAAACACCACTCCCATGAATGCCACATCCACCACTGACTCAGCCCAGGAGGATTCCAGAACTTTCCTTGAGGGGATAGAAATAGGACCCCTGCCTCTGAAAAGCTGCCAGCAAGTGAGAGAACTATGTCATCTGGCCTCCTTCTTGTCCCCAATATCAGAGAAGGGAGGCAGAGAAGAAGTAGAAGTGAGCCATAGCACCTGTCCACAGCCACGGAACAAAGGGTTTTGAGTCATTACGGAGTACAAAGCCTGGATACATTCCAAGAAAGGAAAGTGGCACAATCTCCCCAAGTCATCATTAAAGGACAATGAAGGGAGATTATGAACAACCCGGCTGAAAACAGCAATTGGGGTAGAAAAAAAAATTTATATCAACACACTAAAATGGAGGCTTCTCAACCAACTCCATCCAGCAGCCCTGGCATTCCACACAAGAAGGGACAAGACTTTGCTCAAACTGTCCCTCAGGGTCCCTCATGCTTTGCTCTTCAGAAACATTGCTTCTGTGAAATGTCCCATGTGGATCTTGAGCCACATGCCAGGGATAGGGAGTAAATTCTTTTCAGTAGTAGATCTGCAGAATCTTCACACTATGAACACGGCCTCTGCCTCTTCAAGACTGTTGTCCTGTCTTAACCTCAAAATCTTTTATCACCCAGAAACTATCTCCCCAGTAGCAGCTCTTCCAGCTTATTAGCAGCTGAGCCTGGCTTCCCAGCTTGTGGACTGGGGAAGCAGCAGCCGGAGCCTTTGCTCTGCCCAGGAGGGTGGGACAGGCGGAGCCCTCCGGCCTCCGCACTTCTCTTCTGCTCTGTCTTGGACTTTTCCTGGCTTCCTCCTCTCCACCAGCCTCTGTCAACAGAATCCTCAGCTGGGTTCCCTCTGTGGCCTCTCTGACCCATGTTAATTAGTGGCTCTCACTATGGAGCACCATGGCCAGCACTGCTGGCAAAATAGGCCAGAGTAAGAAGAAACACGGTCTGATTCAGGAAATGAGTCTTTCTTTTCCTTTCCCTTTTCTTGGCTTTTTTCTTTCTTTTTCTCTTCCCTCCTTTTTTTTTTTTTTTTTTTGCTCTTCGTCCCCTTCCCCTACTCTCTCTTTCCTGATTTTTCTTTTGGTTGTTTTAGTATTTGACCTTAAACCCAGGGCCTTTACTCTGAATTACACCTTTATCCCCTTCTTATTTTTCATTTTTAGACATGGTTTCTCTAAGTTGCTAAATTGGTCAAGCTGCGTTTGAAGTTATGATTCTCCTGCCTCAGCCTTCCAGGGTTCTGGGACTACACATATGTACCAATATGCCCATCAAAATGAGAGTCTCTTAATGCACTGATTTATCCAACAAGTCACAGAAAAACATACTGTATCTTAATCACTTAGGAGCAAAACCTGACAAGGGAGTTGCCCTCCAGAGCCTGGACTGTTGCAAATCAGCTCAGCTCAGCTAGGAGGCTACCTGGCTGCCACATGCTGAATGTCCTCCTCAGAGCATGCAGGGCAGACAGACCACAGGACAGATGAATCTTATTGCTGCTGCTAATAAGTGGACTGATGACTTAAAATGTTTCTGAGGCCCATTTAGTGCATTTGAACTTCCCTCATGCTCAAGTTCATCACAAAGCCATAAATAGCAGAAGTTTCTGGTAACCTTTCTAATAACCCAATTTCCAACCATATATGACAAAATGATTACTTAATCGGTGCAAGTGTGGTGCTTGAACAGTTTTAGTCTGCCTTGTCTGTACATGAGCCATTTGGAGTGACAGGTTGCATTTGAAGGGGGAGCAAAGTTCTCACCAGAACATCATCCCTTGGCTAATTTGTTCTGTGCTACTGACACTCAAGAACCCCCTTGGGGACTTTGCAGGAAGCTTCCCTGGGCTCCCTGATGGAACAGCCCACCCCCCACAGCTTCCAGATCACTTAAGCCTCGCACCCCTAGGGCAGAGCTGGCCCGGGCCTATTGTGCGCACTGGTCCTCCTAAGGGAAGTGTCACTTCTGACTGACACTGGCTCTAGCTCTATTTGCTCATATGTGGGACTGCTGTAAATGGGAGAATATTCCCATTGATTTGTTTCTTCTGCTGGTGGTGGATTGTTCTTTTTATTTTAGCTCCTTCAGGTACTTGTGGGTCTTTTTTGTGCAGGTGAGAGCTGAGGGCTTGTGATGATTGCGACACTGCTTAGACACTTCTGCAGCTAGAAGAAAGGTTCTGGACGAACCAGAGGAGAACAGCAGGAGGAAAGGAGGAGACAACTACAGAGGCACCACCAGAGCTCTTGCCATGGGTTCTAGCCCATTCCTTGGCTCCAAGAAGATGCTCCAGAAAGAAGGAAAGAAAGAAAGAAAGAAAGAAAGAAAGAAAGAAAGAAAGAAAGAAAGAAAGAATTAGTGAGTGAGTGAGTGAGTGAATGAATTGGAGATCAAGAAGATGAACTGGAAAGTTTTGAAGACAAGTGAGAAGAAGCCAAATCAGTTTGGTAGGGATAATCCAACCAACCATGGTACTGAGGGTTGGGTGAGTAGGGTCAGATTTGTCTCCACATTTTCTACTTATATCATTTAGATAAGAAATCTCCTCTTTCTGGGTGTTCATTTCCCAATTAATAAACCTGGGGGTTTGGAGAAAATGACTTCAACTGTTACCTCTCTCTTTAAATTTCTCCAAGTAGATGGTTGCTATGCCCACCCCTGGCAGTTGGGCCATTTTTTGCCATGGGCAGGATTCCAGTCCTCACGAAACTGGCATCGGCTTGAGAGCAGATGTCCTTGACTTAAGAACTCGGGCCATGAAAAGAGGTTGCTTGGTGGTGGGTTAACACGTACTAATGGTACACCTGGTATGCAGGAGAAGATGAAATGTTCCAGAACATTCTCTGGTGCCTGTGGTGATTACTTGTGGGTAGGGGGAGCAGATACACATAAACCTGGCGCATTTTCCTTCTGAAATGGGCTGTAGGCAAGCTGATAGAAACATGGAAACTAAAGCCAGTTGAGGGGCTAAAGCATGAAAGTTGACTTTACCCCTGACTCAACTCTGGCCAGTGTTGCCCAATTCTCTCCAAACACAGTGGAATGGCTGTTTATGTAGCGATAAAGGAAAGCTCTCTGTTGACTTTATTTCCAAATCCTGCCTTTTGGAATTGACACAAGAAGAGGATACACTTTGGTCAGCAGACCCGAACTCCTATCCCTGCTCCCTGGCTGTCTTCTCAAACAGAAGCTACTGAAATAGATATTGACCACGCAGATAAAACGCAGAGCCCCAAGGGCTTTGAACCCAGGGCTAACAGGCTTATCACAAACTTTCCATCTCTCTGCCATTTCCATGTCCTGGGGTGAAAGACCAATGCTTTGCTCCTTTCCCAGAGAGGCTCTGCCCTGGGAGGCCTGGTCCTTGTGGCTCCCCAAAACGAAGATGGGGAGTTCCGATTCACCCTACGTAAAGGACAGGTTATAGTTCACTGACTTCCATCAAAGAAAACGAATTTTCAGGACATATCTGTGAGAGGCAATAAAGGGTTTTGTTGGGCAGAATTTCAAAAGTACACACTCAAAGAAATAGAGAGCCTGCCTTCAAAAGGGAGAGACCTGCATATGGCTTGAAGCTGGGTATATTTATGGGGAGTTTGGGTATGAAAATCTGTTTAATTTGTCCATCTATGAAAAGAGGGGATTCAACTTACAGATGAAAGGCAAGGGCCCTTTCTTCAGAGGAAGCATGATGGGTCATTCATAGGTGAGGGCTACAGCCACCCATAAGAGAAAGGAGCATTTTATAGGTGAAAAATGACGGTCTATTCCCAGATGAAAAAGGTGAAAGGGAATGGCCAAGATCCATTTACAGGAAGAAGGGAATAGCCCAGGTTTATTGTATCTTTACAGGTCTTAAGAATTTTTGACTGGGTTTGTGTCCAGAAGCTGCAAATTTTACTGCAAGTACAGTTTTTAAATTATGATTTTTCTTGTTTTCTGTTTTACCTGCTTTATTTCGCTTATCCTGCCTCAGGGTCACAGGTGTGACCTGTGCCTTCAGGTGCCGGCCAGGATGAGAGAAGAGCCCAGACCTCAGGTTTGCTATGGCTGCAAGCGAGGGTAGGGGCCAGAGGCCTAAATCCAAGCAAAAGCAACACTGACATTAAAGCCCTGGCTCTGAAGTCAGGCCTGCTGCTCTGTCTGTCCAAGTCTCTGACCTTGGATGAAGGTTTTGGTTTTTTTGGTAATCCTCTCTGTACCTGGACTTCTCCATCTGAAAATGAGAGTAATAATGCCCTTAGTAAAGGCTGTTCTGAAGGTTACAGTTGTTCCTATTTCTAAAACAACTCAGAATGACTGACACATAGGAAGTGTCAGATAGGTCAGCGATTCTCTATCTTTGTTGTGGTTAAGAATCTCCCAGAGACCCAGTGTGGAGCACAAGCCTATAATCCCAGGCTGAGGCATAAGGACCACAATTTCAAACCCAGCTGGGGCAGCTTAGAGACTTAAGACCCTGTCTCAAATAAATCAACAATAAAATTACTTTTAGTTTTTGGGAAGACTGTGAGTTCAGTGTCCTGTAAAGAACAGGAGACAAAACAAAACAAAAACCTCCTGGAGAGCTGTTTACCTGCACCCCACAAGGTCCCTTCCTGGGTGTTTTTAGCATGGGCTCAGTGTCTGTGAGTACCCACCTAGTCAGGGCTGCCCCTGGGTCACCCTCTCTGGGTGCTGGCAATAGCTGCTTAGGGCCACTTAAATCCTCACGGGCTGGTGCCTGCTGCACGCTCGCTCGTTAACTTGGCAAGTTCTCTGCTTTTTGTCCAGTTGATCTTTCAAGTTTAAGCTCAAACATGTCTCTTCCAGGAAAACTTTGTCGGGCCTGGACCTGTGCGAAGTTTCAAATTCAGGTTTTGTATATGTGTAGCTGTCCAATTTAGATCTGGAGCTCCATTTGATGGCCAAAACCTGGCCTCAATTGATACGACGCTATTTATAGTCTATGTATTCCACCTGGTGTGATATTCATGGGCTTGCTGTAGAAATGCTAATAGGTTTGCTGGCAGTGGCCTGCCCCGGACTGCTGGGTGCTATATACCATACTAATGTATGGTATATACAATCTGTTAACTTTCCAAAGATGCATGTAAAATAAAATTTAAAAATTTTGCTTTCCCTCACATATCTGGAATCAAGACTATTAGCCTGTGTATCTGTGGAACATTGCTCTGATTATTGACTTTCTCCTCTGTCTTCCATTAAATAAAAATCCTAACAGCAAAGACCATGGATTTAGCACAATGCCTGGCTCAAAGTAAGGATCAGTGATTGTCTCTTGAAGGAATGAAGGCTTCCTTGCAGAGGAAACTGCACCTGTCTTTCTTCCTCTCTGTCACATTTGCCATGGCCCTGTGGTGTCTGTGGCAGGATTTATAAAATTAATTTCACATGGCTCTTTGGTTCCTTCATGGAATCTGGCCTGCAATTTGGGTAAGGAGTGCCCACACTGGGGTGAATGGGATCTGGGAAGATATTTTAAACAGCTAGATTGTTCCCCTGCCATTTAAACCAGATTTTTGAGAAGTAGGAAGCATTTGGGGAGCATTGGAATGTCTTTGATGAAAGAATTTTCCAGGAATGATACACAGGCAGCTCCAGGCCCAACCTGATTAGGGGAAGAAAGGGATGGGAAGACTCAGAGGCAGATACGAGGTTGAGAGCCACTGTGTGTGAGTTAATAGAGCGCTTGGGGTGCATTATGATAATGAGGAAGAACTGCCATGGTCTGTGTAAAGACAAATGTGATGACTATTTAGATAATTTGAGTTCAATCTCACCCTGGTCTGCAGTGCCTGGGAGCAGGTCCCAAGGACATAAACTGTTGCTTACACAGGCCAGGCAGACAACCAGCGAGCTGGGCCAGGGTGGATAACGGTGCTGGAGGGAATTGTAACTAACTGAAAGGTCTATGCTCACCTAGAGAGGGAAGCCCTCATTTTACTCTAGCTGATTAATGCCAGGTCTTCTAATTCGGGGAGATTTTTTTTTCTTTTTAAAATTTTTATTTTTTTCACGTTTGCAGTATATAATGATTACATTCATTGTGAGAAGTTGGTACACTTACATAATACATCTTAATCCTTTTTTTACTACTCCTCCAATCTCTTGGCCCTTTTCCCTTTGGTAAAAGAGCTATCTCTGTATTTACTATGTTCTATTTTTTTTATTATGCTGTTTATTTATATTTTGGGTTTTTCTTATAAGAGAAATCGTGCAATATTTTAAGCTTGTATGTCTGACTTATTTTACTTAATGTTGTGGTCTCAAGGTGCACCTATAGGTCTTCTAATTTTTAAAGAAAAATTGAAAAACTTGACATTTAGGTGAAAATTCCCATGTAAACCTGGCAAAGGCCAGATAAAGTTCACAGATCCTGCAGTTAAGATGCACCAATCACATAGCAATCTTTGTCTCTGTATATCCGTTGGTGCTTTCTGTGGTCTCTGGAAGGTGCCATACACGAGTTCCTGAAATGTTCTTGTCCTTCTGAGCTGTGCGGATCCTAAGTGGAGGCCGTCCTTGTCACAAGTGGCTTCTTGCCCAATTTCTAAAAGCAGAGTGGTCACCTCCTTTGTATACACAAAGTCCTCCTAATCAAGTCCTCAGTTAGGTCCTATAGGAAATTGCTAAGCTGCCATCAGAAATCACTTGTCAGGTGCTCTGGTTTAGAAAACCCTGAAGGCTTCTGGGAAAATAGGTGTCGCTTGAGACATAAATTGTTGCTGACATCAGGAGCCTCGAACATTGTGTGTAAAAGCAGGTAAGGTGGCAGAAAAAGGCAACACGTTCATTTGCTATTTTTCAGGGAACAAGGAGTATTGGCTGGCACAGAAATGCTTTAGTGAGGGAGGGCATGAGTGGCTTGGCAGATCATTTTCTGTAGTTTCTGTACCGTTTGCTGATTGCCACCTTGTCTCCTCTCTAGTTCTTTTGGCAGAGACACCAAATGACTTTCTTATAATTAACTGGGTCCCTCTGTCAGGATCATAAGGATCCTTGTTAATGTAGGAAGATTTGATCACTTAAGAGTGATGGGGGCAGAAAATAGTGAGGCCTCCCAAACTGGAAAGCCATAGAACCTAACCTCTTAGCAGCCAGCAGCTTCCCCAGATTCCCCGATCTAGTTCAACGAAACCTAGTTCTACTGAGCATTTGCAGGACTAAGAATAGTGGCTGGACCCCAGGCCTCCAGTTGCTGGGGATAAAGAGCAGGAAGACGGATAGATGAGCAACCACAAGAGGCAGAAAGGGACAGTATGTGGTAGGCCTAGACGAAGGTGGAACTTCATCTAGCGGGGAGTCAGGAAGGGCCACATGGCTGAAGTGACATCTGAGATGGGTCCTGAAGAGTGGCTCAATTCAAAGCAGTGAAAGGTCACTTCTCATAGAGAAAGCTGCAGGAGCAATGGTGAGAAGCTAGGTAGGAAGGAAAGGCAGCCACAGGAGGAACACTGAGGAAGAGGGAGTTAGGGCATGACCCAGGTGACCTTGAAGGGAGGGAGTTTAGATTCTCACTGGTGGGAGGGTCCATCCTGGTGAACCTTTGAAGGATTTCTGCAGGAAAAGGTAGGCACTGGAGTTGGGCTTGGCTCAAAGCCCTGGGCAGAGTACAGCAGGAACTGGGAGAGGGAAAGTGAGTAACAAACACATCCAGAAATTATCATCACATTCTGGATGGAAGTTAGGAAGGCACATGAGGCGGAGAAGAATACAGATGCCTGTGCTGTCACACATGTCCCTGCTGTCCCTAGTGTCTCCTCCCCTTTTCCCCTGAACCCATTCTGGTCAGTTATGTGCACCTGCAGTCCTCGCCCAGCCTCTCCTGGCCAGGTCACCCATGCCACCCGCATTGGCGGTTCTGGTGATCACGTCTCAGTCCTGACCTCGCCGATCCATGATCCGAGCTTCTGTAGCGTCTCCCCTCCTGCACCCATGAACTCCCGTCTTCTCGTGCCCTAGCCCCACTCTGTCCTGGGGTTCCTCCTCTTCTCTGGCCACTCCTTTTCTAGCTCCATCTTGCCTTCCTGTCCCTGGACCTTCCTTCCTTCCAGCTCTCAACTTTCATTGACCTCTGTGTCACTCTAGTTATCTGCCGCCTGGAACTGTTTCTGAGCTTCGATTCCACTTTCTACTTGGCCCCTGTCTGTAGGCGTCTAACAGAAGGCTCACGCTGTTTTCTTTCCAAAGGGCCTGCACATTCCTTCCCACTCCTGCTTAGGGCCTTGGGTTGACTGTTCCTCTACCCCAAATGCTCTTCCCAAGGGGCCTCCCCTCTATTCTTTTTGTGTTCTTCACCCTGAATCACCTTATGTAAAAAAAAACCTCAAAAAATCACACCTCCCATATTGCCTGAAGCCTTTCTCTCACTTTTTTTTTTTTGTTTGTTTGTTTTTTTGGTGGTGGAGAGAAGTCCGAGACTAAACCCAGGGCATTCATACTGAGCTACAGCCTCGGCTCCTTTCACATTTTTATTTTGAGACAATGTATCACTAACTAGCTAAACTGCTCAATCTGGGTTTGAATTTATAATTCTGCCTCAACTACCCAGAGTTTGCTTTGCTCTTTCCCCACTTGGCTTTATCCATGTTTAACATAACATTTATTGTACTTGTTTATATGTCTATTACTTGCTTGCTTTTGAGAGAATGTATATTTCACAATGGAAAGGAGCTTTGCTTGGTTTTGTCCCAGTTGCTGTATTCCTGGCACCCACATGTGAGTAGTATGTAGGAGGTACTTCATGCAAATTCGTTTTGTGAATAAAAGAACACATGAATAGAAAACTGTGCCTTGTCACCCTTTCTATTTGGGGACCAAAATCATGTGAAGGGTCAGAGGTAGAATTTTGGTGTGGATGCCTGGAAGATGCAAGGGCAGGATTCCCAGAAATGTGGATATGCAGACAAGGAACCGTTTGAAAGGAATATGAGTTCAGAGGGGACCATTTGGAATTTGAGTCATTTGACAAATGCCTGATAATGGTGTCCATGAGGCTTTTGGAGATCAGGGTCTGGACAGAGATTGGCAGTTGTTTATACGGAGGTAATGAGGAGGAGGAAAAGAAGGAGGAGGAGGAAGGGGAGGAGGAGGAGAAAGAGGGGAGGAGGAGGAGGAAGAGAAACAGGGAGACAGAGAGAAAGCTCGTTACACAACTTTTCCTGGAACATTTAGGGAAGGAGAGGAACTAGCAGGAGTATTTCAGGAGAAAGAGAACAAGCAGGAAAACCATGGAAGCAGAAGACAGAGTTTTGAGAAGCAGTGGTTGCTGAGGCTGAACACTGCACAATCACAGGGAGGATGTGGACTGCTGATGGCTCTGTCTTCTGATCCCCAGATCTGCTGTCCTATTTGTAATGTCATGGATGGCTTGAGGATCAAGCAGGAGTGCAGTGGAAAAACTCCTAGCAGGCTGCAGAGCGATATGATCAGAGCTTTCTAGAAACAGACTAACCTAGTGTGAATGGCCAGGATGGACAGATGTGGAGAGGACACCCTTTAGGAGGACATTATAGCGGTCAGACCCAGGAGTTCTAAAAACAAACTAAGGTCTGTTAGTGTCAACATTCAACTTGTCAAGCAGAGGGTGGCCCAAGGTCATGGGGTCTGAGGGACCCCAGTTGGGTATGACCATTGCTCTTTTCCTGATGCCAGCAGTGGACATTTCCCAATGCTGTGTCACTTGGCCTTTAGAGCTAATATTTGTCTCCTATTGATCTAGGATTCAGCCCATTACTTTTTAACCAGAGCTGGGGTTCAAAGGCCTGATGGCCATTTAAATACTCATTATGGTGGGGATGGCACATTCCCCTGATAATCTCCCCTGAGGAACAAGCAAGGATCTTTTAAGTAAACAGACTGCTCAGAAGTCAAGGGGGGTGGGGCTGAGTGTGGGCTGGGGTCCACACAGGAGGCTGTAAGACTGAGGTAGAAGACCTTGGGGCCAGACCCTTAGAACTGACCAGAGCCTGGGGCCAGACCCTTAGAATTGACCAGAGAACTAAATGACTAGAAATGAAACAACAAATTCCAATCTCACACTTCCTGCCATAAATGAAACTAATATAAGTTATTACCATAACCTTTTAATAAACAAAGAACCTTTACAAATTCAACAACTTTCTGGGGCCCTGTTGAAGAATTGCTGGGAGTAGAAAATCCAGTTTTTGGTCTCTGGTCCCTGCAGTCCTTCAACTCTGTTGGACAAAGGGATGTGTGTGCTTTCCTGGAAGAGACTTGAAAATCTGGTCCTTTCTCTGCAGTGGGAGAAGGCTGGCAGGTGGGAGGGCTCTGCCCTGGGGCAGCCAGGCAGGCCATGCAGCTCTCCACTAGGTGCTGAGGCCACACTGTCTTTACCCACTGTGGGACTCACTCATATTCACAATGGATTCGGGAGCCGGAAGCAGGCCCTCTGCCCTCAAACAAATTTCCCTATGCACTTTGTTGATACCTAAATGCTGTAATGTTGAACATTATTCCTTTTGACTTAAGCATCAGCATTGGCTCTTATTCAAAATATTTCTGGAATGGATACTGTGTTTAGCCTATCAGTCATTTACATCTTGGTGTGATGACATTATTGACTCTTTCCTCGGGAGGTGAGGAGGGAATGGTGGTGGGGAAGTAGAGTCCATGGTTGAATGTTGCATCTGAGCCAGATACTTGGGGTTCAGAGAATATACTGTAGTTCTCTGAACTTCCCAGTCTGCTTTCTTATATATAAATTGATACTAAAAACACCTGCCTCTTTAGGCTGCTGTGGGAGTTTATGGAAAGTAGCAGTGGAATCATAAGACAGCAAATCAAAGACCCTAGAACCTTGGCAAAATGGCAACTACTCTCTCCAAGGAAAATTTTCCCTGCAAAGGGATGTTGAAGGTGAAGATAAAATTTTTTAGTGGCAGTTTGTCCTGTTGGTCTCACACCCCTTCCCTTTTCCTGTGGGTGCCAACTTAGATATGTCCCAGCATCCTCTGCAGCATGGTATGGCCATAGGGCTGGCTCCTGGCTGGGGGAGGTGGGCAAGGGTTTCTTCCCTCCTCCACCTGTGGCTGGCAGAGGATCCTGTCCCAGGGGTTGTGGGGCCATCAAAGAGGGTGCTGGGGTCTCTAAAGGGATGCATGGGGCAAAGAGTCCTTTTTAACCCACAGAGAAATGCAGAGAATGCACCTTTACTAAGCCACTGTGACTTGGGAATTATTTGTTATGGCTTTATCTTGCTCTGACTTGCTTTATTCTCTCCTCAGGGTCCTGCCCAAGGAGGAAGGGTTAGGCAAGAGGAAAGGGCAAGGAGCCAGGGACTTAGAAAATAACCCAAAGCATCCTCCACAAGCTGGAAGCACTGGGTACCAGCTGCCATATATACCTGGTGTAACCTGGAAGTTTAAGGTGATTCTTGTATTTAAACCATCAAGGCCTAAGCATTCTACATGGTCATTGTATACACTGAAAGTTGGAGATCACATTACTTGTGAAATGGGGATACTATTTGAATATTAAACTGACATGTCTGTTCATAATGCTGTGTGGCTTCCTCTCCACTGATTTAAATTTTAATTGCTTCAAAGTAGCAAAGTTACAAAGTAGAACTTAAAACATCATTTCAACAATTTCATGGCTCCATATGAAAATGTAAAACAGGCAAAACTAATATATGTAGAAAAATTCAGGACAGCTCTGGGATATGCGGACTGACTTGGAGGAGGCATAATTGAGCTTGGATGGCAATTCGGGCTACACAGGTATATGTGTGCACCAACTTCTGTGATCATGCACTTAAGATTTGTGTATTTTCTTGCAATGAATTTTACCTCAAAAGAAAAATACGCTAAATAAAAGTCTAGCCAATGATACAAATGCTGAAGTATTGGCGGTAGTACATGACACCTACAATCTATTTTTCAGTGTTTCAATAATTAGGAGAGATGGCAGATATTTGATAAGGCAAGCAGAATAAAACTAATGTTAATAGGGTGGAACCTAGGTGGCAGGCACAGGGATGTGCCTTTTGTTTGCAAATTTTCATAATAAAATGTTAAGAGGCATTGGTGTGTGTGTGGGAGTGGTCATTGCTGTGTTCTGGGACTCAAACTGACCATCTTCAGTCCTAAGGAAATAAATGGGATTGAATACCAGGATTTGCTGAGGGACATGCAGTTTTGTGCATTTTAAAATCTTTTCTTTCTACATTGGGAGCTAAATCTAGTTGGTTCATGTTGGAAGTTTCCCAAAGGCCTTGCATTCCCAAGGGCATTCTTGGCAGAGGGAAACCAGAAGAGAATGGCTGTGGGGGGCAAGGGAGACCAAGGGTCTGAGCTGGGGACAGGTTGTCTCTGAGGCCCCGTGTCTCACCACCCTGGGCCCTGGCAAGGGGAGAAACACCAAAGAGTGAGTAGCCCCCCTCAATGGTCCTCGTGCCATGGGTGGGGTGGGGGCAGCAGAGCCTTGTGTCCCATGTCCCATTGGGGATTTTAGCAGGTGCTGGGAGTAACACAGAGCAGAAGGGCCTTGGGAGACTCAAAAGAGGTTGAGGAGCCTAGAGTGGGTGCTTGTAGCAGGTAGAGGGTAGACTGTGCAGAGTGAGGCCCCAGTGAGAATCCAGGCAGAGGCTGGACAGATGAGGCTGGCCACCAGGCCCCTAGAGGGTGGCATGGGGCACTTGAAAGCCCACACAAGAGACAGGAGAAAACAACACCTAGTGCCTGCAGAGGGAGACCACCCTGTCTCTGCCCCCAGTACTCACCAGAGCCCTCTACAGGAAAGGGCCTCAATGGAGCATTTGATTTATATGTTGACTATTTATCCCCCAAAGACAATTTTAAACCAAGTGACAAAATTACACTGAAAGAGCCAACCATCGATGCCTTTTATGCTGCTTGGGAACATAGCTCGGTGCAGCAAAGGTGCCAATTCTGTGTCCATCTAAATCTGTGTCAGTGGGTACTGGGCTCCATGCCTTGCATAGCACAGGCTTGTCTCGGTCTCCTGGACAGCACCCACAGTTCCAAATCCTCTAGCTCACTGTTCATACAACACACTCAGCAGGTGCTGAGTAGGGGAGCCCCCATTCCCACAGTTTCTTTATTCCAGCATTTTGAGGTTTTACTCCAGCTGAGACCTTCATCTGACTGGAGCAAGAAAAGGAGAAACCTAGAGGGACAAGGGAGTTACTTAGGCTAAAGGGCTGTAACAGACAGCTTTCTGCAGATGTCCCGTGTGATGCTTCCCGGCTGGATGTGCTCTGGAGGCGGTTTGGTCTCTATAAATGGTCCTGGTGCCTATTACCTGTACCCTCCGCCTGCCCTTCCCCACCCACGAGCCCCAGAGCTGAGGGGTGGCCAAAGGCAGGTACAAGCAAGTTGACCAGCACTGCCCCTGGGAAGAGTCTCAGCCCGTTCCCTCCGAAAGAACCACCTACATCCTGCCTTGGCCTGGGGCAGAGTTGTCCTGCCCAGGTATGGTTGGACTGTCTACTTCCCTTACTTGTTTAGAGAAACATCCACAGTCTTGGCTGTTCCAGATCTTCATTTGGGAGGGTAAAAATGCCCTAGAAGTCCCTAAGGACACAAATCAGAACACATCCTTGTTTCTGGACTGGAAAACCTGGTCCTCTAGACCTATGGCATTGGTCACATGTAGGGATGAAAGGTAAGAGCCCCAGGACTCTGGTGCAAAATGAGGAGTGGACAAGGCAAGACCAGGCTCCTTCTGGGTCACATATTCTGCAATCACAGGATTCCAGTTTGCTGAGCCAGGATGCTGCAGTACACAATCTCTTACCTTTTTGGCATTTGGTCTGGACAAAACCAGTGAGAAACTTCCTGATCTAGCAACTATCTAAAACTGCCAAGGCAAGGCGTTGCTGAGAAATTGCCCCCACCTGCCTTTATTCACAAATTTGGCCAAAGAGCCTGATCATAGGGCTGCCAGAGTGCCCTTCTGCCAGGTTGCCAAAGTTTTGCCACTCTATGCCACACACTTACGTCTTCGGTACCATTAAGTAATACTCTGTTCCAGTCTGCTCATTTGGTAGTGTGCTTATTGTAATCCCCAACACCCCTTTCCTACTAACTGGCAAACTGAGTCCTTTCCTCAGGGAGGAAAACAGGTTTTCCTTCAGTAGTAGGCTGCAATGTTGCCAAAGCTTGGGAGGAAACACGGTCCTCCTCCAGCTCTTCCAGCCTGTTCCTTGGTGCCAGGAGGCAGCACTGCAGCCAGCTAAGAACTGCATGAAGCAGCTGGGCACACCTGGATGGGGAGCTCAGATTGTGTCCAGCAGGCCCAAGGGAATCAGTGGTGCCCTGCCAGACGGGAGGTACTTTCCACCTACCTTGTCACCTGTCACGCTCCTTCCCATCACTTGCAGCCCACTGGGACCATATCCAGGACCAGCCTGGAATTTGTAGGAAGGGAAGGTGTTGAAAGCAGTGTGAGGTAGTGGTCAGAGAAGGGTGTGGCAGTTGGGGGGCAGGGGCACTACGAAGGCACTGGGCAGGAAGCAGTGGGGCAAATCTACCATTTTCCCAAATCCTGTCTGAGGTCAGGGTTACAAAGTTCCCAACAGGGAACCTCTGTTGTCATCTTCCTCCGTCCTTAGCAGTTTGCAGCCAAGTTCCACAATGTACTTAAGGAGTCTATGTTAGGACTTCAGCAAACTCAGGCTCAAATCTCTCCCCCTGTCCAATCAAACCCTATTAAAGAGGGAATCTATGGCCCCAGGTCTCTGAAAACCCATTGTTTTGGAAGTTTTTTTTCAGAGGGGAGAGCACCAAAGGGACCAGAAGGTGGCTTTTAGGCTCTCACCCCTGGGACTTCTTTGAAAGCTGTTCCTCAGGGCCTGAGAAAGCTAGTCCTAGAATCTGCAGACACCCATGCTCACTGCTGACTTTCTAGAGGCTTTAAAATTTTGGAAGTGCCCACTTCACTCTTGAATATCAGTGTAGGTGAAGAGCTTAACCTAGCATTTGTATTTGCCTCTAACCATCAACACACAGGATTCCAAGAGTGGCTCTATCCAACCTGGCCCTGTCCTATTATGTCCTTGTAAGCCTGGGCACAATGGCAGGAGCTCTAGGTGCTGTCAGTAGCTTTCTGGCAAGATCATTAATAGCTCAAGGAAAAGGCTAAGAGAAAGCAAGGATGACTACACTGTGACCTGCAGGGACATCACATTGGCTGGCAGTTCCTGAGGGGATGGGCTAAGGATATGGAAAAAAGTAGGTGTTAATGAAGAAGAGAAAACTTGCCAGGAGCCAATCTGACTGGAATGACATACCATGAGAAAAAAAAATGCTGCGAAGTTTTCATGGAGAGCTGATAGAAGGCTGAGATTTTGAATGTCACTTTGAGAACCACTGTGGGTTCATTACCAAGTACCAGTAACTCTCCCACAAATTCAAGGCTGGCTAGACTAGTACTGGAGGGAAAATCTGCCTTTCCAGGAATGGACCAATATGGATTATATGGTGTTATATATAAAACCAGTAATTTTCAAGCTTAATAAAAAGACAAATTGGCAGATGGATAAGAACAAACGTGTATCCTCTTACTATACTTACGCCAGTGGCCTGGGGCAGGCTATTTCTAAGGGCATGGGACTTTCAGCTGAGATTAAGGAAACGAACACATTATAAATCTGCAGGCATTTAAGTCTCTTTTGACACAAGACAATGAATTCATGAAAGAAGCTTTAAATCAGACAACCCATAATACTTGATGTAGAAAATGTTCCAGCTTCCACAATTCTTTATTAAATATTTGACAAGTTGCATCACTTCTTTACAATGACTTCATTTTGTCACATTACTCTTTTGCTGTCAGAAAAACAAACTACAATTTTTCTGTGGAGCTCTCAAGAAGAAAAGCAAAAAAGGACTTGTTCTTAAACAAAACTTTTCCTGTGTGTATCAAATTCAACATATTTTAAAGCTATTCTGATTGTGAAAATGAGCTTTAAGTTGTCTTAAAAAAACATCAAGGTAGTTTGGTTTTGACCATTGTATCAAATAGTACTTGGCTTTGTATTAGGAGGTGGATTTATAATAAAAAGTTACGAAACATTGAGAATTTATTTGGAATGCTTGAAACTCTTTTCACCTTAAAAGTCACACTGTTTTGTTCATGTTTCATTTGATAACAGATCCTGAATTAAGAAATGACAACAAACATCTTCCTAGGGTTCTCTCAGGCTCTGAGGGTCAGAATCCTCAAGACAGAGCTTGGAGAAAACTGTAGAAGGGACAAATCCCTCACTCCTTTTTGAAACCAGGTTATTCACAGAGGTGTAAAAATGCTACACAAATATATACATATATATTTGGACAGCATATGCACGTATATATGTATATATGTTACATAGTAGCAAACGAAGAACAAAGTCACGCAAAGTTACCACGAAGAAAACTGTGACAATCTAGGTGAAATCAGTCTGAGTACAAGGGAGGGGCTTACAAAGGAACACGGACATCCGCTGATGGAAGTCCTGGTCATGAAAAAGGCTTCTGATGCACTGATACATGGTGGAGAATGCAGTACGCTAGAGGTCGGGCATCAACAGCGATGTCCTTAGATTCCTGTCGTTACTCTTTACAAACAAAACTGACAGAGACATGCACTTTAAACATGCACTGCTTTGAGTGTAATATTTTTGACAAAGGATAGATGTCAAATGAGGTTTCCTTGGAAAATTTCAAACCAACAGAAAGCTACTCCTTTCCTAGAAAACATTAACACAGCTTGTGTCCTAATGCTATGGCATTTTCTCTGACACACTGCAAATACTCTGGAGTGGAGTGTGCGTATGTGAGTGTATATACACTGTTCATTAAGGCTTATATAAATTAAAAAGTGGTCCAAAGTATATCACATTTTCTTCCTAGTTTTAAAATCTAGACTACAAAGTACAGTCTGTAAGTTTTTGTCTTTTAACACATCTAGTCCTGAAGTTGGCAGTTTGGACATGACTTAGGATGTACCCCAATGCCTGAATGAGACAGAGGTAGTGCATGATCTTCTGGGAGTCAGAAGCATCCCTACTGGCAAGGCAGAAAATGACATGAGACAGCATCTCCCTTGCTCTCCTGGCCACAGGGGTGAAGAGACAGGGTGAAGGGAGAGGACAGAAAGAAAAGAGCTAGCACGGTGGGCAGGGGCTGGAGCGCTGATGAGCCCAGGTTCCCTGTGTAGACTTTAAAATCTCAGATGAGAGATGCAAGACTATTAGGAAAACACAGGAGTCAACTGGCAGAAAACAAAACCAAAACCAAAAACCGGTAATTGTCACAACACTGAGAAATGTTACTACATGTGAACTTGACTTTTGACACAGCCAACTAGGGTCTGGCAAGATCAAAGAGCAGTGGTACAGTGTGTGCTTTCTACACAACAAGGTGAAGTGCAGAAAAGCGGCTCAAATACTTTGCAAATTGTTCTCATAATCTACCACTGGGGCCCTACATGGAAGGAATAATCCATGTCGAGTTGCTTTATATCATTTGCCATATGAATTTAGGAACTATCTGACGTCACCTATGAATGGGCCTTAGAAACAAAGTATCTCCCATTCTTAATTTTCAGAAGACTGGCTACAGAAAAGGAAATGTATCAGGTGAACAAGGAAAGCGGGACACACCAGCACTCAGTCTGGGCTAATCCTGTTAGAAAGACTTTTGATATTTACTCTCAGATCAACTGGAGCAAGAATGAAAACACTTTAGAAGCCACAGCACTCCTAAGATCCTCCAAGCGCTTTCACATACAGGGTGCACACTGGCTCTCACTCAGCTTCCTGTGAATGGTCTGTGACAACTATAGCTTCTGCAGGGAACCAGAGAAATGGAAAAACTGGGGTCTCTATGGCTCAGGAGATAACAGAGATCTTGGCATGCAGAGCAGCCTGGCTGCTGGGGCAAGTAGGGCAGATAGCACCTCTCTCCTGCCCCCAGGATAGCCTGCCAGAGTGAGAGGACCCAGCCAAGATCCAGCAACCTGTTCTTTGGGCAATGCACTTTCTCTTCTGCCACCTGCAGTTATGGCAAGAAAATCACCAAGAGCGGCATTAAAATTTACAGACAAGAAGATATAGAACCATTCTAGGCCAAGAGTGAAACTTTGCAAGTATTTGTGGACTAGTGAACTGTGGACTTTTTAAAAAAAAACTAAATCCCAAATTCAGCAATATTTAGTTGTCAGTAAAACCAGAGGGTAGATTAAGGGGTAGTGTCATTCACAATCACTCCCTTTTAAGTATTCATCAGGGTTTACATTTATGATTCTTGTATGTTTCTGTCTTAAAAATGATCTGAATAGTTTTTCTTTTTGTATTTTCAGCACTTAGTCTAATTTGCATTTAGACAATAGTCTGATTTTTTAACATACAACTTATAAAACAACAGAAGAATCTCAGTTATTACATGAGCATCAGATTTTTCCTCCTACAATTACACGGTCTTTCTCAAAAACTATCAAAGCTACTTTTCAACTCAGGCTGTGGCATGATTTTTTAAAAGATAACTGACTCTGGACTATGAAAGTTACCCCCCCCCACCAAAAAAAAAGGTTTTTTGTTTTTTGCCACTGAGATGTTTGTTATATTTACTGTAGGGGGGAAAAAATCCCACCGAAAAAACAAAAATAAGGAGCATTTTAAAAATAGTTATTTAATATCCAAGTTTTCTGATCACTACTAAATATCTTCAAGCCCGTATGAAAAGGAAGCAATACTCAGCTCTGTAGCAAGTCACCTTGTTCTAGAGCTTCAGGGTTCTACATGCCCTCGGCAACTTATTTGCAACCACAAGTGTCCACAGTCTCTTGCGTGCCACGCAGCACTGCACAAATATGACTGATTTCTTACACTGAAGTTCTTCTCACACGACAGAGACTCCGAAAACACACACTTTCGTATTAATCTATGACTGGCAAGAGACCACTCTCCAGTGTGTCCTAACGGCACAACAGGGTCTAGGACAACACACGTAAAACAGGACAGAGGGCTGCTGAACTCCAACTGTTGCAGGCATCTTCTCAGAACGGAAGAGCGTTCTGCAACACAGACTTAGGGCTGGGAAAGAATCAAACTGCACAGAGACCCTCAATCTCAAACCACCACAGCATGACCTCAGGGGATAAGTCAAGTCTTCTTTCTCACTTTTAATCTAGCACACAAGAGACATGACTCAGGCAGTACACGGCATCGAAGCATGCAACAGGTCATAGGTAACAGAAGTTGGTTAGATTAAGTGTATATTAAATAAATCTTTGTAGTTGAGTAGAAATCACAAAACAATTGGAAAGGACAGGTCTGGAGGCTCAGCTTTACATTCAGGTTTTTATATACCAGCAGCCAGATTCACAACTGATAGATATTGCACCAGAAAGATGTGTGCAGGGAACAGAAAAATCATCACATTTAATGGTCATGATAAGAAAACAAACAAAAAGAAAACCAGGTATGACCTCCAAATGGTACATAAAGTGCCTTCAGAACTGGTGCAGTAAGAGCAAGAACTGATTATTTAGCTATGATCAGCAAATGCATAAAAAGGAGACCGAAGGGATCTGGCTTCCACAGTTTTGAGTCAAACAGTGCTGAGTTTCATTCAAAATGTCTCTACTACAAACAGCTAAAGGGGAAATATAATAAAAGGGTGTCTGTACAGCAACAGGAAGGGTTAATAATTCCTCTCATGAGAAATGATAGTCTAACCCTGCCTCAAATGTGTTATAGCACACGTAATTACTGCTAAGGAATAATGGTGTGATTCCTTTTAAGTTAACACAAATATGTCATGCTATGTTACAATTCTCTCGGCTTGTAGCTATTATCTAAATTTGTACAAAAAAGTAATATCCAGTTTATTTTCATTCTGAGTATGGAAAAAAATGATCATTATACCTAATGTTATATTTGAAATCCTCTCCAAGTTCTTGTCTGTAGAAGGTTTCTGAACAAAAATTAATTTCTAATTCTAATAAAGTAGAGGGGCGGTGTGGCAAAGTACTTCAAAAATAAAAATGTCATTGACATCAAGCTTGGTATGAAATTCAAATACAAAAAAAAAAAATGCTCACTTTACCAAGTGCATGAGACATCTTTAATTGTAACGAAATAAAATCTGAAAATCAGTCTGAATCATTTTAAAAAGTAAAGATGAATTGTAATACTATACCTGTAGAGTGATTAATTCCATTCACTGTCATTAGAAAGTATGCAAAATATTTATTAAGGGCTTTGCCTGCAGAGGCACAACATAAATAGAACAAGTCTTCCTGAAGTGTAATTAGTGTACACATCAACCAGTTGAGAAGTCATGGTGAAGAGCAGGAATTCAGTGGGACCAGGTTCCCGAGTCTGAAGGTGGGCATGACAGGGGCAGAAGCCGGGCTCTGGGAGCCATGATGCACAGCGGTGCCCGCCACTGGCTCCGCCAAAGTCTTGTCAGGCAAATGCAAAAGAGCACGTGGAACTTGCTGGATGGTCAGCGGCCCTGAGGAAAGAGGTCTTAATCCACCCCTTCGAATCCTTGAGCGTTTTCCACGGCCATGAGAAGCTTCTCTCTTAAATCTTCGAAGGTTTCATATGGAGGTAAGTCAAGGCGATTAAAGCTGCAAAAGGAACAGGAGCAGGTAAAAGGTTACCATCCTGACCCTTCAAGTCACACAGCACTTCCTAGATGTGGCTCACAGGGAACTGGGTATTTGAACAAGGAATGAAAAGCCTTGGCCACAATTCTGAGTACCAGGAAATAAATTCTAGCTGTGAAACTGTCCCCACCAAACAGGGTGTAGACCCTACAGAGGAGAGAAAAACAACTTGCTAATAGTCTGCAAAACCTGTGCTACAGCCAGATGTGGATTCTAGGAGACATGTAAGCAAGGTAATGACATATGCCCATGCAAAGAGTTAAGTTCTGGTGCACTGTGCTTCAGGAGTTGGCAGGAGTTGAAATGTGCCTGTTTTCAATGCTATCACTTATTCTCCCCTGGGCCTGAGCCACATGCCCTTCTCAGAAGGAATGCCTTCACTTTCATCACCAGCCTATGAAGCAGGCTAAGGTCACCTCCATTGTGCAGGTAAAGATCCTGAATTGGAGGGGCAAAGTCAAGGTGCCAGGAATCCTAGAAATACTGCAGACCCCAGGGCAGGGCCCTGGCTGCCTGGAGTTGTAGAATGTCAATGCTAAGCCACTTCTGGTAGGTAGAGCCTAGCAAACCAGCTCCATCTGGAGTGAAAAGCTGCATTTATGGAGAGTTCTGGTATCTCAGGAGGCTTGGGTGGGGGGTGGTGCTGATGCCACGCAGGTGAGCGTTAAGGACATCATGCAAATGGATGGCCTTGGCAGGCCATCAAGCCAAGTTCAGGTTCTGGTTCTGCCACTTGCCAGCTGTGTAATGTTGGACAAGTCGTCCAAGGGTGGCTCATCTGTGAAAGTAGGAAGACGGCTCACAAGAGCGCCGAGTGATCAGAATTTCAGAAAATCGGAATATACGTAAAGTGGGCCTGGCACACAGCAAGTGCTCAAATGACGGTGATCAGTGGTGTTATTCATTCAGTATTCACTGATTATCCACGGTCAGTGTGTGTGGGAGCACTGCTGATGGCCACAGACACTTGTCACAGCTCATGGTCATTCAGGAGAGGATAAGTGAGTGGAGTCAACCTGTCTTACTTCCTTGGCTTCACCCACACCACTTGGGTTTGAAACAGCCCCCCTTCCAGGGGCTGATGTGAGACTCTAGGTGTGAGAACAGTAGTAACTCAGGTTTTAAAAGCTGACCATTTATCAGCAGCAGTGGTAAGGAAGAAAAAAAACACACCTCCATGTTAAGGCCGTAACAATTCCTAAAATGTGTAACGAGTCCCACTGAGCTCCTTGCAGGTTTGCTGAGAGTCAATAACAATAAAAGACAGGGTGTGAGTCTCAAATCCTAAAACTGCAATCCGAAGAGTCCCAAAAGAAATTCTTAGTTTTTTTTTTTTGTATTGATAATGATCTAAGAGCAAAACTGCACCCACTGTAAAGACGGAATTCTAATTTTTCAAAGTGCACAAGGAGCCTTTAAGAGAAGGTGGCTCCTGCCTTATAAGTCAGAGGTTCACAGTCCAGGGCCCACAATTCCTGCAGGGTCTAAAGATCCCTTAAAAAGAAGCCTACACATGATGCCAGTCTGAGAAGCAATGGTGCATTGGAGAGAAGGGGTGAATGGGGTAGGTAAAGATCTGAGGTCTGAATTTTGTTTCTGAGGGGCCGGGCCTCAGTTTTCTAATCTATAAGAATGGGGCCATCAGATAACCTACCTCTTAGGATTGTGACAATTGCATGAGTCACATCAATGTCTGGATACTGTCTGGAAGGAGCAGGCATTCCGTAAATGCTTGTCACTGTTACTTCTGAAGGACTAACTGGCTTTGACCCACCCTTGGCAAACATGATGACCCTGGGCAGGCCACTGCCCTCAGTTGGGCTCAGGTTCTCTAATTTGAAATGTATGTGAGCTGAAATTATTAGTACAGCAAATGGGTCTGGGATTGCTAGTATTGACTTTTCCAGAACAATGAACTGAAGCTTATAAGCAATCACACACCCAATGGTTAGATCTGAATATCCTAAAGAAGGGGCCAGATCTTCCAGCTTTTGCTCTTCTACCAAAGCGAATTCTTACTTTGAAGCTTAATTGTGCATTTTACATTCTTGAGCATCATGGAGGAAATTGACCATCTCATCATAGCTGAAGGTCACTTGGAATTGTTGCAGAGAAGTGGCCACAAGGCTCCTGTTTCTGTTCACAATATGATCGGGTCCAGTTTGGACACAAGCCGTGCAGAAAGCAGAATGGCCCTATCCACGAAGTTCTGGGTTGCTTGTGACACATTCCCTCAGGGAAGGCAGACTGGTTTGGGAGCACCTTAGGAAGAGCTGCTTGCTTAATTTCTCTGACATAGAGACAGGCACATAAGCTTTGGGAAGAGTTAGTTTGGTATCTTTTAACCTTCCTAGGTTTACTTTTTGTCTTTTTGAAACAGTGTCTCGCTATGAAGTTCAGGCTGGCTTTGAATTCATTTTGTAGACCAAGTTACCCTCATACTTGCAGTGGTCCTCCTGCACTTTTGAGTGCTGGGATTACAGTCATGTACCACCACGCCTGGCACCAAGTTCTATTTTTGAAAGTTTTTGAAAGTATTTTTTCCTTTGAAAATCCCACTGCTCAGGCCACACTAAGTCTGTATCTCTGGGAGCAGGACTCTAGCATGAGGGTTTTTAAAAGCTCTCCATGTACCACCACGGTCAGTAACTACTGATTTCAGGTTTCCTCTGGGCAGCACCATGTCCTAGTCATGGTGAAGAACGTGAGGGTTCCAAAACTGAAGAAAAGTTCAACAGCAAGATATCTCTGTCCACAGGGTCACAAAGGGATGTGGGCTGAACCAGACTGGTTCTCTCTGAAGAGCATAAAGAGGAGGCTGCGTCGACACAGGAGGTCTATTTGGTATGGTGGGAAAGGGGAAGACTATTTCTGTAAGAGTTCAAATCCTCTGATTTGGGAACCTGTGAACTCTGTGCTCGCGGGGAAGCATTCTCCTTGTCCAGGGGCATAATCAGTGTACTGTAAGATGAAACAGTGCCTGGCCCACAGAAGACAACTGTGTCAGATAACTCAGGAGCTCCCCGTAACCATCCCCATCTCTGTGGCTGAGCCTGAGAGTTCTGCACCACAGCCCTGGGCTCAGCTCTGTGCTGGCTGCCTTTCAAACTGAGGCTGTCACAGCCCCGAAGACCACACTAGACTCTGATACTGGCTGAAATAAAAGCTCCAAACGACCGAAACATTCTCCTTCTAGAATAAAAGTGCGTAACATGGGTAACGACTGTTCTGGATATTCACCCATTTCTGGCTTTTAAAGGCCCGACAGGCAATGACCACATTCATTCCATTCAGAGAGTCATGTGAATGGCATGAATGGAAAAACCGCTTCTTTCTGGTGAGGCAAGGGGATTGCTCAGAAGCAAAGAACCTTTCAGAGCCAACTTCTCACAAAGGCATTTTCGTGAGAATTTCTCCCCCAGCCCATCTGTAGCAAGTGTCTCTGCCACCGTAGACAGCCGTGGGCTCCCTGTGTCGGCTCAGCACAGTCAGTGTAGGCCTCCTGCGTGCTCCTTGCTCGTGGGAAAGCTGGGTGTGCGGTGCTCACACTGACCGCAGGACCCACTCCAGTGCTTCCTAAGGAGCAGGACTGAAAAGCCCCCTTCCCCACACACCAGGAACAAAGCAACCGAGGGACACTGAGCTTAGATTAGCAAAGCGCTGCTTTAAAAAACTTACTGAGGCAGAACTGCTCAGTGTTTGGTGTCCTATATCTCTTCCAAGAAAGATTTGAGGCTTCCTTCTTCTACAAGCAGTCAAGCAGGGATCTTTGAGGGTGAAGGACCCCTCTAATTTGCTGTCTCAGGCCATGCATCACATACATACCTCTACCCTTCCTGTGGCTATAATCACATTAACACTAAATTCCAGGGAACTGTGGGTTACTCAAAGCATGGAAGGCATTTTAAAATTGATGTTTCTATGCAGATTATAATCTAAATTCTAAACAACCAATTTAAGATGGAAATAAAAATCCAAACCTTGAGAGGCAGGGAGCTGCCATGTCCCCAAATGTGAAGTGGTGATGGCTTGGCTTGCTAGAGCAGTCAGGGAAGCAGGGCTTGGAGGAGTCCCCAACAGTGTGGAGGCTTTTAGCCTTATGTGCAAACACTGGCTCCATTCAGATCGTGGTTGAAGTTTTGTTAGCATTTACTGTATAATTCGTGTCTCATCTGCATCAGTTTTCACACTCTGAGCTATTTATGGACAGGAAGTGTAGCACTCTATACCTCGGGGCCAGTATCACACAGCTGAGTGTCTAAGAAACTGGTGGTTGACACTGAAGTGTTTTGTCACTCACCATGTATGAGCTCTGGGCAGTTTTTCAGGGCTGCCCCACTGCTCTATTGTAAACAGCTGAGGACCATTGGAACCTGCACAGAAAAGAAAAGCGACTCGTCAACAGGGCTTGAGGTGGTAGGACAAAGTGGCAGTGAGACTTAAAAGGGGAGGGTGCAGAACAGCGCCCACTGCCAGGGCAGCGCTTGCAGAATGAGTCTGGACTCCCTGCCTTTTGCTGTGATGCAGTATTTAATGCCGGGAGGCATGAGGTCTGCACAAGCTCACACACAGTGTCTGGCTGCACTTGGGATGAGCTGCCCTGGTGGTAACAGACAAATCCCACACACATGTGGCTATAGTCCTTCCCCTGGGTCCTGAAGAGTTATACTTAAAACTGCTTCTAGGGAAAGGAATAAAATGAGAATTCCAATACACAGAGCAGACACTGTGGTTACTTTAATCTACAGTAATCACTGAAAAATTGTGCCTCTTGGAGGTCAGATGTCCTCTAAGGACTACATAGATGAGCCTGGGAGACCTGGTGCTAGAAATATAACAACCCACTAAACTAGAAAAAAATAAAATAAAGAAGACCAGTCTTATGGTTCCCACACAAAATTCTACCCATCCCTGCAGGCAGAAGCCCTCATTACATGTCTATGTGAGAACTCGTGAACCTAATGTGAGCAAGCACACTGGCCTGCGGGGGCTTCCCACCCTGTACAGAGGCCTGGGGCACAGCATTCCTGGGCTATAGGGGAGACCCGGCCAGATCTTCACCGGAGGACGGCAGAGTCTGATGCAAGCTGCTCACCATAAAGTTCAGCGAATCCATTCATGGGTACGCGGGATGTCCCTGTGACAAACTGCAGTAATCGGATCCGCTTCTCGGCGTCCATCAACAGCACAGCCTGTGCAACAGAGGCAGAAAGCTGTTACATCTCCAGGTGACACAGGGCACATGCCGCTGCAAGGCAGGCAGGCAGGCGAACTTAATCTGATGTAGACTGTCATATAAGAAGACCTAGACAGAAAGCTGAGTTTTTCTATGATTTTTTTTTTTATGGCATCACAATTGCAGCTCTCTGATCTTAGTGAGTGACCATCAGATCTTTTCTTCTGCCAAAGGCCAAAATACATGAAATAAAAAGCAAGCTCTGGATGACACTGATCTCAGGTTTCTGTATTTGAGGCTCTCTAGCTCCTGTGAAATCAATTATAACTACACAGTGATCAGGAAGGGTCCACACAAGAGGCATCCAAGTGAGGGGTCGGGATTTCAGACTGGAAATTCCCTAAAGATAACGGTTTACCAAAAGAAGGAAAAATAGTAGCACAAACAGTGCTCTAACACAATCTGTATGCCTAACGTATCTGAATTATTACAGGAATTGAATTGGTTTTACTGGGAAGATTATTTGAACTGCTATTGAACGAATCTAAAATAAAAGTTGAGTGAGACTTGGTTTAGGATCTGAAGATTATGCTTTCTTCTCCCTCTGTACATCTGCTGGCACTTGAAATACTAGTAACAGACATGGAGAAAGTTAAACAAGTTAGATGATTTCTTTTCTTGTACTAAATAATCACCCACCCCCTGTTTTTTTTGATGTGGTGAGTTAATTTATTTGTTTAGTTTCCAGTCTTTCCCTTGGACCAAGCAATTCCTGTTTCTCTTCTAAGATGAACAGGATGCAAACAATGGTCCTAAGACAGAAAATCATATTTTATTTGCATCTTTGGATATGAGATATGGATCAAAATGGTTTTTGGATTTAAAAAATTGAGAATTTTTTTCTCCATAGAATGTGGCATCTTGGAGAAGCCATCCCCAAGAGAAGTTTATGCACTGAGAAAGCTCCCACTCTGATTTCCACCTTGGAGGCCTCATTCTAGTACTCTGGAAGCCAATGAACTCCTGTGCAAGAATCACCTTTCTCAGTGGGTTCTGCAAATAGAAGTTACTTTAACCAGGTGCTCAAGGATGGACCACGTGTTTATGTTAGAGTCTCACTGGGCAAACAGAGGCTCGGTTTCTCTCTTCCCTCTCGCACAGTCCAAGCATTAACAGGCCCCCATTTCAACATCAGTCCTAAAGCAAGGTTGATGAAGGCACTGCAGAGCTTTGGCCCTAACTCAGGTGAGAAGCCTGAAGCTGGGGCTGGGCTAGAGGTGCTGGAGTTACCTTCCAGAACCACTGAATGACGGGGTGATTAGGGCAGTAGCCATTCTTGTAAATAGAATGCTGTCTCCAGTCGTTCACATCAACGTCACCGAGGCCACACATCAGCAACTATGAAGAAAATTTACCAGATATACATGAAGTAGGAAGTGAAAGCACAAGAAATCAGACACTGAGAAATCAATTTTCCTCAAAGCTGGCAGTTCGTCATTCTGCAAAGGAGCTAAGTCAGCAATTCATGAAAACCAGTAACTGTGGACCCGTGTCTCAAACATTTCCTGACACATAAGATCACAGAAATGTGAGGGTGATTTAATTCTAACCCCTGTACAAACCATGACATTTCATATTGGAAATAGAGACACTGGATCAGTCATCTTCCTAGCTCCCAATCTTAGGTGCAGTGTTCAGGGATGCCTACGCCCTGCTGGAATGTGCATGTCACCTTTGTCTTCTCTGAGAACTTTCTCTACCTACAAGGGAATTACTGCGTATGACAGTAAGAATTCATCTCCCCCAGATGGTTTGGTTCAGGTAATGACAACATTTCATTCTTCTGGAGACCTGTGGACTGCAGACATCTACTAACATAGTAATGAGCTTCCTGAATTACTTACTCTAAGGTTTGTCTTATGCAACTCTCCAGGAAAGGTTGCCTGTGGACAAATGCATATGATATTCCTATACTGGGAATACAATAACACAGAAGAACAGTACTCGAAGCCTGAAAACAGGGTTCCAAGGCCTAAAAAGCCTTGTGGGAGTCAACATGCGAGGCTGCCTCAGTAACTCCATCTGTAAAACACAGGGATTTCTATGATACCATCTATCTCACAGTTTCCTCCTTAAGGTAAACTGTACAGAAACTTGGTCTATGAGAAATAGACTACTGCATGTGGCTTGGACAAATGGCCAAGTACTGCTACCAGCTTGTCGACAGACACAGCCTCCTTCATTTTCCTATATTTCTTGTTACAAACAAATAGTGTTCCTCTAGTTCTCATGTTGCAATTCTTCATCTACATCAATACCAAAAAGCTGTGGTGCACATCTTCTGCTACTTTGTTGTCTTCTGATGTCAACATAAACTACTTCAGATCCAATGAGACATCAAGTCAGCAGCCCCCCGTAGATGCTTATAATCACCTATAGCCAACTTCCTCCCTGGCTTATCGTGGTGGAGGCGGAGTGCAGCAGGGTCCTTGGCTCCTGCGCTTGCAAAGAGGTGCTGCCACAGCCTTGGCCCAACCAGATGCAGCTGTTTCCCTCACCTGACACACAAAGCCACAAAGCCTAGGCGGCTCAGCGGGCATGCCCAACTGCCCTTGAATGTACAGAAAATCTTGAGGTGGCTGCTTTTGCTATTCCTTACTTCTAAATCAGAAAATAAACCCCAAATAAAACACACAATTCATCTAAACTTACTCAGTAGGACATTATAGTTTAGAGAATGTTAAAGTATCACTTGTAGAGTAATGAGAGATACTTTTAAAAAGTCTACTTTGATGGCATGTATGGCTATTTCAAAAATAACAAAATGTACTATAGTAGCCATTACTGACTGCTTATTATCTTGTTTCAAGGCCCGTATTGCTTTACTTGTTTTCTTTTGATTGATTTTATTATGTCTGATGGTATGGGCAGCTATTTTGAAGATAATAAGAGGCATTATAGTAGCCATTATTGATTTCCTTTTATCTTGTTTTGAAGCTTTGTATCATGTTGTTTTATTTTGGTTGACTATTCTATTTTGTTTTGTTTGACTTTATTATGTCTGATGGTATAAACAGCTACTTTGAAGATAACAAGATGCATTACGGTAGCCACTTCTGTATTCTTACTGTCTCGTTCTGAAATCCTGTATTGCTTTCATTGTTTTGTTATGATTGTTTTTATTCTGTTGTTTGATTTTATTGTGCCTGATGATACAGGAAGTTATTTTGAAGATAGCAAGAGGCATCATGGTAGCCATTGTTGGTTTCATCTTGTTTTGAAGTCTTGTATGACGTTCACTGTTTTGCTTTGTCTCTATTCTGTTTTCTTTCTTTTGGTTTTATTTTCTTCAAAATAAAAAAAATTAAAAATCTACTTTACATAAAATATTTATAATACAAACCTCCAGCTCATTTTCATCAAAAATTTTAATCAAATCAATAGGAAGCAGCTCCGTGAATCCCTGAAAAGACAAATAAAAAAAAATCACCTTAAATTTTTCCTTGGCAAAATGAATTTTACATGAGAAATAAGCTTTTCTTTTTTTGGTTTGCCAGATGAAATATACTCTTTATTGATGATTTACATATCATCGACAGTATCAAATAATGGTAATCCCAGTAAAAACTACACTCAAATTTGGAAGTTTTGAAAAATTATGAAATCTAGAAGGTTCATAAACTTGAGTAATATTTGAAACTCTGCGACAGTACGAATCTTGTGGGCAGGTGGTTTCAGAAAGTCATGTATGACACACTATTGTGAGTCACTGTGTCCTAAAAATGCACAGACCACAGATGTGCAAGAGACACATTTAAAAATAATGTGCTGAAGGCCCGGGATGAGGCACAGAAGGAGGAGGTGTGATGCAGTACAGGAGAGAGGGGAGGGTGGTAAGCCCAGCTCCAGTTCCTAGGCTGCCACCAGCCAGTAAAGTGGTCCAAGATGAGACTCCCATGGCCTCTGGGCCAGATTCCTGAGTGAGAGCTGCTGGTGGTGGGGCCCAGGAACCTGAGCTCTGGGCTTTTTAAAAAAAATCTAAATCAAGAATGAAAGTGCTCTTGTCCAGTTGAGCCTTACACTTTATGTCCCCGGGACCCTGAATCTTTTGAGCGCTGCGCCTGGCATGCTTTCTTCATGCATACACAACTCAGCTGGGGTAAGCTCAAGAGTGCTACCAGACAGGAGCTCTGTGTCAGTTTAATGGAAATTAACAATGTGGACTTGAAGCTTTTTCCTGTTGCCTTTTAAATTACTGATTCAGTATCAGACTTCAAAAGGATTTCACTTCTGTTCAGTTTGACATGCTTTTTGAAGTGACATTTCCTCATACTTTGCAAGGCGCCAGCCTTGGAAGGAGCCTGGGAGTGTTCCTAATAGAAAGCCCCTGCATCCTGCTTCCCAGGGTGGAAGCTGGCTCAGGTGGCTGGCTGGGTGTAATACCAAAGCCCAGCTGGCAAAATGTGTTTTTCATGTAGTCATACAGGAGAAAATCTGTGAGGAATCTTAAGACAGCCATGAAGAAAAGCTCTGGTCACCAGGGCAGACAGTGTCCCCAGTGGGATGGCCTATGGGGAAATGCCCTCAGACCTTGGCACCACAGCAGAAGGCTGCCTTCTCTGGGTATCACCTGGAACTCTACACTGATGGCTTTAGATCAAGTGTGTAAAGTCCCCATTAAACACAGTTAAGACAAATTAGAAAATAAGAGAAGCAAAGAAAGGGCACACAAAGGAAAGAGATAAAAAAAAACTGGCAATGTGTACCACTGAACACTTGACCTGCAGAGGTGTCAGCAGTGTGAGCTGGGCCATGCTGGCTTCCTCCACGGGTCCCCACCCCTCCTCACCCCTGGGGCTCAGAGACCGTCATTCTCCAGCACACCTCGCACAGGAGGCCTGCAAGCTCTCTTCAACCCAGGGCCCAGACACTCAGCAGAGACCCTACCAGCAGCACTCACCTCCAAGAAGGCGTTCATTTGCTTCTGGACTCTGTTCACAAACCTCCACTGGATGACTAAGCTGCAGGAGAAAAGGGGACATGCTTAACCACCCTCACTGTCACCGGAACCCACTGCTTTCTACATGATAGGAACTGCTGTTCTCCAGGAAGAGAAAAGGAGAGAAGCCCCTGCAATAGTAGAGCAAAGGGCGGGGGTCTACTGCAGGGCATCCACTGCTGATTCAAGAATTCTTTCAATACCAGTGGAGCATCTATGAGGCCATAACTAGCTTGACCCCTACCCATCAAGCCTCAGTTGATCAAAGTGTTGTATAGATGTAACTACTTGAAAAAGACAGAAAAAGTCATGGGTATGAGTACACAGATATGTGTGCACAAAAGACACCCACATGTATGTGTAACTATGTGCAAGTATTTGTAAAGAGAGTTCCTGGTACATTGAGTATCATGTATATTACTGTGTTAATGCCAAAACTTGGATGATGAATGGTTAAGACTCTAAAAGCAACTGACATTCACTGAAATGATTTTCCCTGTGACAGTGTTTGGTGCAGAGCAGAAACAACTGCAAGGCAAATCTATGAGGACTTCATTGAAGACGCTTTGTCCTCACATAAAGGCCTCTTGTGTCAGAGGCACCGCCACAGCAACATCCCCCACAAGCAGCCTGTAGCATGCCCAGCTCAGCTACATCAGCTCTGTAGGTCTGGGCTGCAATCATAGGCCCATTGCCACTCTTCCAGCACTCCAGGAGGACATGGGACACGGAGCACTTGGAGATTTCAATCCCACTTTTCCCAGTGAAGTTAGCTGAAACCCTGCCTTGTCCTGGCCTTCATCAAATTTGAACCCTAAAATAATTAACTGCAAAGAGTGATGTGCAGCACATGTCAAATTCCTCAGGCCTCAGACCAGACCTTAGCCACTCTGTGCTGCAGCCTTTTAAAGCAACTATTCACCATCTCTGCTTTCCAAGCAATGACAGTGTTGTCTGCCAGGTGTCATATGTAAAATCATTCAAGGTCAGAACAAGGACACCAATTAGCATGGACAGGTAAGAACTGTAGTATCTTACTTCCAGATTACTTATTAAGCATGAACAAGCTTTTGACTTGAGAGTGGAAAAGGATTGTTGTATGATCGTTTCATTCTTCCTCAGGGGCTCCATTTCTTCCTAATTAGGAAGGACAGGTCTTCTTTGCACATCATACTAAAAGACACTGAGATTCTCAGCCAATTCTCAATTCTAGCCCTATGACCAATTTAAAATAAGGAGGAAGCAATGCTTGTTGAAATAGAGTTCTGAGAGCAAACAATCTCAGGGTTACTGCTATAACCTATAATAAATGCAGAAACTAGGACCCAGAATCAAGCCCTGCAGCACTTTCCTCCTGCCTGAGCCAGGGACAGGCTAGCAAAGGCAAAGATGGCCATCCTTGGAAGAGCTCAGAATTGTGTCTGAATCACATAGACATATCAAAGGTTAAAAAAAAAAAAAAAAAAAAAAAAAAAAAAAAAAAAAAAAAAAAAAAAAAAAAAAAAAAAAAAAAAAAAAAAAAAAAAACCAAGCAAGAAAAACCTCCTTCATGGTATAAACATCCTAGGATTATTTACGAGCTAGACTTCTAAAAGGACTCAGCATTTTGTTCCACTAAATGAGGCTGAGTTTGGATTATGAAAATTGCAAACAGTAGAAACAACTCATTATGTTTGCACATGCTAAATTCTTCCTCTCTGTTTTAACTCTTCTCCGAGATTTTCACTACAGAGAAGTAGTCAGGAGGAAGGGAAAACATTTTGCCTTTGATAGTTCTTAATTTTATCACACTGCGTTACACTGTTAAAATTTAAATTTTAGATGAGATGGCCACATATGCCAAAAGAGCAGCTCCCAGTGCTACTCAATCACATACACCTTTTCCTTGCTCCCCTCCTTTACAGGGTAGCTCACAATAATGAGGATACAACGCAGTCAACATTCAATTTCCCATTAGTCCAGGCCAAAAAAGAACTCACATTGCTGATGACTGGCCCATGCAGGCATGGTCATAGTGCTCATGAACTATCCTGGCAAGGGATGCCAACCCAGTGTGCTGTTCAATTTATTAAAAGAGAAGATTGTAAATACGTGTATACGTACTCAATATATTCCCTTTTATTTTCATTTGTCACCATTATTTCTGATCCATTGGGCTTTAAATCCACTTGATATGTCTACAATTTTAAAGAAAAAACAAAATCACTATCATGGAGTTATTTTGCATATTACTGAATAAGGTCTTAGGAAAGATAAGCAAAATTTGTTCAAAAACAGTCCCCAGAAAACAGGCTCTGTGTACAACAGAATGTCTAATGAAGCTTTTAAATTGTTAAAATGTCACACATTTAAAGATATTATCATTAAAGAAAAATTATTCTATGGTTATTTGTGAGTTTTAATTATATTTCATACAGTAGCAACAATGGAGAATATTTTTTTTTACCTGCAGTTCATTTACCAATTAATTATGTTTAACAGACAGAAACAGTAAACCAATCAAGACTACAGAGATACAAATTCAAATGCATTTTGCTTCTGGAAGTTAAATTTTATAGTCACAAAAAAGATGCATGGATTTTCTTTCAAACAGGCATGACACAGGGCCTTGAAAGAAAGAAAGAAAGAAAGAAAGAAAGAAAGAAAGAAAGAAAGAAAGAGCAAAGCTTAAGCATCAGGCATAGTACTACATGCCTGTAATTCCAGCTGTTTAACAGGTCACAGCAGGAGGATCACAAGTTTAAGGGCAGTTTGGCAACTTAGTGAGACCTTGTATTAAACTTAAAACTTAAAAAATGGGACTATAGTTCAGTGGTAGAGTGTATTGCCTACTAGCATTTGTGAGGTCCTGGCCTTGATCCCCAGTATTGAGGGGAAAGAAAAAAACAAAAAGAAACTTAAGAAGCAGGTTGAAGAAATTTATCTGCATGGGGACACTTTTCCCACTGTCTGTCCTTGATATTACTCTTCCTTAGAGCAAATCTTGATCATAAAGAAAGAGTTGCTGACACCAGACTATCACCTTCCCCAAAGCCCTAGATCTAGCAAGATGCAGTAAGCAGCACAAGGGGAAGCCAATTATTTGTGGAAAAGAATTCTCTACAGCCCAGCTTCCCTGCTATCAGATAGTCACATGGATATTTTGGTGGGATCCTCTGGAGTTCACAAGTCTGTATTGCCCAGTAAACCAAGAGCTAGAGTTCTATACATAATGATGACACAGACTCTAATTTGTAATGGGATCTATGCTCCAGCAAAGTTCCCCTTCCTCCACATTCTATGTACATAAAAGACATGGGCTCCTGGCCTGAACACTCAGTCTCATTTCTTCAAGTGTTTGCTTTATCTTCTTGCTTCTCACTCCTGTTCACAATGAGGTAGTTTCTTCAGTCACATTGATCACCCATCTGGCCCTTTTGCATGTTTTTTTTTCCTTTCCATTTGGGAGAAGATCTTGTCTCTTTGCAGTATTTCCTTTAAACTCTTCCTCATGGCTCCATTTCCTCCACAGGTGGGTACCTATTCCTGCCCTGGACAGTCCAGGTTACTGCTGGTGGATATCGAATGATTTTTGCTTGGGTAGTGGGCTAGAGATGTTTCGTATCTTTTCCAGCAGCTTTTAAGAAGCCCCATACTGGTCCCCCACTCCTCTTCCAAGATTGCCCTAGTATTCTTTTCATTAACGGAGATTTTCTCTTTGCTCTATACCACTGATGAGTTAATAACCCCAGATCACCTCCTGGCACTGAGCAAGCTCTTGGTACAGCTCAGCTAGTCTAAGATAGGAGCCCCTTCTGCCCAGCTCTCATATTACAGAGAGGGGGAATAAGCAGTATTCATAATCCCTGTAGGCAACTCCTGCCAGGATCACCCTTCCCCCTCTTGCTTTCCCCCATCTGCTCCCAGGTATCCTCTGGGAGTTGTCAATTTCAGAGCTACTGAATGAAGTTCCAACTGCAGACAGGAGGGGAGGAGACCCTGTGAGACTGCCAAGACAGCTCTAACCAGTGCATTCAGGTCCAGTGCAGCCAGCACATGGAAACAGAGGGTTTCTGCCAGCACCGCTGGTATGTCTCACTGCTTCTATTGTTTCAGAAGATAACTTGGCAATAAATAGTTATCAGCATCTTCCTGTGCATATATTCCTTCACATAATTTCTCTTTTAGAATTTATATCAAGGAAGAAAAATTAACCAACTATGCAAAATGTTTATACTTCAGTATTACATGCTATCTATGTTTATATCTTATATATACACGAATATTCCAGAATTATGTTAACATAGGAACATGGAAGTAGACTACATGCCCACAAATAAGGTACAGTAAAAATATACAGTACATATCCAAAAGATAGCATTCAGTGTTACCATGAAACAGTATAGATTGTTATTTACTGACATGGGAAAGTATGTGATGTATTATGAGCACTATGCACAGTACGACTCCACTTTCATTCAAACAAAAATAAAACCTGCACCTGTGTGCATACAAAGAATAGTACTATTAGATATAATTTTTATGTATATGTGGTCCTGGGGATTGAACCTAGGATCTTTGCACTGAAATACATTCTCAATTACTTTTTGAGACAAAGTCTCAGTAAGTCAGTAAATTGCCCTGGTTTGGCTCAATCTTGCAAGTCTCCTGCCTCACCTTCCCTGAATATGGGATTACTGGTATGCACCACTGTACCTAAATCAAAATTTTAATTTTGATTTTTCTTGAGATGGCAGGAATAGATGATTTACTGAGATTTTTAGCATTTTTATTATACTTGTTTTATTTTAATTACAAAGGTTAATATTTTATAATCAGAAAACTGCTAAAAATGTTTTTGAAAGTAAAAAGAAAGAAAGACCTGACTATCAATGCTAAATAAGAAGACACAAGTATGAAGAGGCTGCATGGCTTCACCAGTGAGTGCTCAGGGACAGGAGCAGGCCTGCCAAGGGAAGTCAGCTCAAGGGATCTTTTGTCCCTAGGCCACTATGTTGGGGTGAGTCCTCCAGATCCTGGCAGTAGACTTCTCAGTCATGCTGTCAGAGGTGCTGAGTTTCTATCCTTCTTGGGTTCTCCAGAGACAACATTTTAGGGAACAATGACAGGTGTTCAAATCCTACTTTTTCAGCTAGCTACCAAGACTGCTTCTTCCTGTGTTGCAGATGCATTGTTATGGCCGTCACAGGTCAGACTGCTGAATGACCCCCTTACAGAAGGCACCATCACAGCGAGTTCTGGTGAAAGCAGGGAGTTACATGCAAGCCCTAGTTCATTGGTCTGCAAAGCTGTACTCTATGTTCACTTCGCTGGTAGCTTCCATTCCTGCTGAGCATCTTGCTGAGTGACAGCCTTGTGTTTTCATTTCCCCCACACTTCATACTTCCTCAATTCAGACTCCACTGCCTCTAGAGAGAAGGACAAAATAGCACCAGGGCTGCAACCCCTCAACGGGCTCAGAGGCGCCAGCAGCCAACTGGTGAGGAGGACAAGTCAGAGGACAACTGCTGGGCTTCTCCTGATCATACCCAGCAGGGAGGGTGTGTATGACACATAGAGGAGGAGACAAAAACTTGGAACTAACCTTTCTGATCAAGAATATGCAGCAGATGGAATGGAAAGTGGGGTCTAGATGTCCTTTCTCCAGGGAAGTAGTCCTTACTCCTTCCCTTGGTTGGATTTTTGCCATTCTCATCCAGTTCCCCACTATACTAAATACATCCTTCTGCCCCTAGCACTGGCTTTCTAGGGATCATTATCATTTTCTTGGGTCCCCAAAATGCTATATGACACTAACATAGTGTTGGCACAAATTAGGTATTCAATAAGTACTAATGGAAAAAAGTCTAGTATCCTGAGCATAAGCTTCTCACTCTTCCTCATATTGATGGGAGGCCACTTAAGAGCAGATCCTCACAGAGCTAGACTCCCCCTCTTGCAAGTCCAGAGCTCTGGGTGCAGCACAGATCCCTGACTTTCCACAGATGCTTTACCCCAATGTCTGCAGGTTTAGCTGACAGTGTAGGTCATACTGAGCACATGGGACTTGGGCAAAGAAGGTTGATTTGCTTCTGTGACCCCACTTCTGGGTGCTGAGCACTAAACACCGGCCCCTATGAGGCAGCCAGTGACCTCCCCAGTCTCTCACCAGGCTGACTTCCCCTCCCAGTCTTCCCCAGAATGATAGCAAAGCTGTGGCAATGAAAGCACTGGGGCTTCCAGGTCATCTTTTGCATTCTAACTTCCAATTTCTTCAGCTGCCATCTGGCTGTTCTTGGAGTGACCTTGGGCACCATCACCACCTCTATCTCTTATCATGGTTCTTCTTAGCCCTCTTTTTCCTGTATACTACCAGTTTCTGCCTTTTGACCAACTCCCTTCCCCCAACCATTTTTTTCTTTCCATTATAGTCCCCTAAGGAGCCCTTGTCTGACAGCCCCTCTCCCATGGACCCCTGTAGTCTGTTAAGAAGTCTGCTTAACCTATCTAGCCCTATCCTAAAGAATTTCTAAACTGGGTTGCTCGCACAAAGGGCCTCTCCAATCCCCCTCAGCGAACCTGTTTTGCCCAATGTGAAGGCAGGAACGTTTTGTTCTGTTCTAACAGGCCCTTTCCTGGGTGTGTGTGTGTGTGTGTGAGTGTGTACAAGTACACAGGTATACAGCCAAGCTTCCTGCTCAGCACCTGAACCTTCTCCACTGGACATGCTCATAGCAGACTCCAGAAATGAGCAGCTCTAGATTCTCACTGAGCAGGAAGAAAACAATTCATACAACAGCAACAGCTGCAGCTCTGTAACAGGAAGCAACAGCCACCACGCTTCACGGTCTGCTGCTTGTAACTGTGAAATGAGATGGGCTATAGCACAATCCATCTTGTGCTATAGCCAAATGCACATCCATCTTGCTGTGCCCACTCTGCTGGCTCTGCTCTGCTGAGAAGACTTTTAGTTGTCATCTGGGGGCACTGGTCCATACTGGGTTAGAACCAACTGTGCAGCATGGTCAATGCTCTGCAGAGGGCTGAGAGACTTGGACAGATACCCTGCCAAGGCTCCCAGTTTTGATTCAACAACCATTATCTGAATGCTGCTACCCATGTGCCAGGAACCATGCTAGTGGTAAGTGTTGATGATGAGCCAACGGCAGGCACACTGCTGCTGTCACTGAGACAAAGTCTGGTGGGTAGTTGAGTTATGAGGCAACTGGCATAGGCAAATTCTAGCTTGCAAGTTCAGTACCAAATCAATGTTGAGTATCAAACAAGTTGTGGGCTCTGGGACAAAATTTTAACATCAAAATGCATTGAGTACCAAATTCAATGAGTTTCAAAGCAGTTGAGTGCTAAGATATGACTGGCCAAGTGCTGACTTCCTAGAGGAAGGGATGTCTGAACTCAGATGAGAGGAATCTGTTCCAAACAGAAGAAATAGCATGAACCAAAGTCCTGAGGCAGGAAGAAGCTTGGTAAGTTCCTGAAGGCCAACAGGGCTGACCCATATGGCCTGAGGAGCAAATCTGTGGTGCAAAACCAAATCCAGAGGAGAAAGACTGGGGCAGGCCATATAGCAGCTCACAGGAAATACTAAGGATCTAGACCTTTACCACATGGGCACTGAGAAGCCCCTGAAAGTTTCTGGCAGAAAAATGAAATGAAATGATCTCTGTGCCATAAAAAGAACCAAAGAAGATACAAAGAGACCTATAAGCTATGAGAGAGAGAGCTAAGAGAGCTAAGAGGGAAGGTGGTAGTTTGAACTTGGGGGTTGGCAATGGAACAGAGAGGGGAACAAACATATGTGAGGACTATTTGGGAGGTACTGGAATATGGCTCATGGTGGAGTGGACAGGAAAAAAAGAGATCAAACTGATTCATAAACAATTCTTTCCACGATTCTGATCAAAAACCAAATTGGATGAGAACAGAATCAAATTTCTCCATAATGTCAACATTAAACCTAACCACTGAATTCGATTTGCTTCTTACCCAAATTCAGTTTGTAACCAGAGTCATGTAGAGAATCAAGTGCGTGAACTGAGGCACCATTGTACCTGGTTGTTAATTTGCTTTAAATTCCTGCCAGTCCGTGAAGTAGACACATTAGTACCTTGTTCATCAGGTTAGGGAAGAGAGGAATTTAACAAATCAAGCACTTACTCGCCTCTCCCATTTCCTGGGTCTGCACTGATTGTATCACTCTGATTTTACTCAAGAGTCAGAAAAGTCCATGGCATAAAATAAGGAGATGTGAGAACTGTTTATAACTATTAGCATCAATTAGAATGATAAACAGAATCTTTAGCAGAAGTCTACTTAAAAATCCAACATCTTGCATTTGGTTTTATTAGGTGAAAATAATTACCTTTAATTGTAAATACAGAAGGTTTCCCAGTTTATTTGTTTCTACTGTTGCCACTATTAATAGATTCTGAACTGTGTTGAGTTGGTCAAATAGATTTCTGTCAGTGGGCACACAAAGAGGCTTTTTTGTGCATTTGACATGCAAGGTTTATCTTACTTCTTTTTTGGTTCTTTATTTCTAATTCTTCCTATGTGTGTAGAGAATGAAGAGATGCATTGCTCCAGGAGACTATGTGCTATCCTTTGAAAACTGTCAATTAAGATGTCAACAGGTCTAGTTTAAAAAAAGCAAGTCACTAAAATACAATTCATTTTGTTTCCTTACAAGACATATATTATCTACAATATTATTCACATTTTCTTTTAAGCTAGGTTAGCACTACTTATCCATTTGCTCAGTGGCCAACTGTCTGCTAACCAGTGAAACATGAATTAGCCCTCAAGGGACTTATGGCGTACAGTAAGTCAGGTGAAGAGCAGAGTTTAAATATGGGGGCACATGGTTATGGGACATTAGAAAATGGGCTGGGAAGAGGACCAGAATATGAAAGACAAAGACAGGAAGATGTTAGAGCAACTCAGCCCAGACCAGAAACAAGCAGGGTCTGACTAAGGAATGGCACAGATAGGAGGGATAACAAGGACACAAGGACCTACTGGACACAGGACAGTGAGAGTGATGGAGCATCAGGTTCCCAGACAATGCCCATGTTTCAGGACTGGGGCTGGAGAGGAGGAAAGGGCTGGAGCCCTGGGAGCCCTGAGCCTCACCAACAGAGTGGTTGAGGAGGCAGTCAAAACCAGGACGAGGCATGAGATTAAAAAAAGGAGCTAGACTGCAAGATGGCCAACTGAGTGGCGGCACAAGAGAGCCTCTCTGAGGAAAAAAAAATAAAAACAACTCAGACGCTGGAATCGGGCAACATGGAGAAAGCCAGACAAAAGGAGAGCAATTCTCATGACCCAGGAAGAAACTGAGGAAAAAGAAAAAGGAAAAAAAAAAAAAAAAGAAAGAAGAAAAGGAAGCATGGACAGAGGGCTGGAGCTGGGCAAGCCCCTATCGCTGTACTGGCACGTCTTAGAGTCAGCTGACTCACGATCGAGCTGAGATCGCGGCCCTGCGGAGAGCAGGAGTTGGTGAACTCCAGACCCTCAGTTGGGGGAGGTGCTGAGGCGGGGAGTGGAAACAGCCAGTAGAGCTGCATGAACTTTGGTGAGTGACGGGAACTGGATTCCCCAAACTGGGAGGACTGGCTGGGCGACATTTTGGAGTTGGGCAGGGCTGGCTTGAATCAAAACCCGAGGCAGCATCTGCCAATGACTCCTAGTCCAAAGCAGATTGGTGGGATCTGCTCGGGCAGGGCCACGCCCCTGGTTGAAACCCAATAGCCAGGGACGAGGCTTTTCTGGGCCAGTGGCATCCCCAGGGAACACACAAACTTGTTGAAGCATGAACTGGTTGACTGGCATAGGGGGAGGAGCCAGCTCTCAGCGTGCAGATCTGAAGTCTTGCAGATCCACTGCGGACTTGGGGGGCAGTACTTTCCTAGCAAGTGCACTGCAGAAAAACTGTAAGCAATATGAAAGGCCCAGAGACCTCCACCACCCGCCTGTCTGAAGTGGGCAGGAAACATGACAAGACAGAGAAAGAGCAAAAGGTCCCCAAATGCGGAACCAGGGAAAGTGAGTCCAACAGAGGTAAATGCAGAGGAGGTGGAGAGCAGCAAATCTGTAATGTCAGAGACAGCCTCATCGGAAATAAAGAAATACATCCGTGACCTCATCGTCGAATTTGAATCTGAAATTCTAACTCAGGTGAAGCAAGATATAAGAAGATTAATAAAAGAAGTCCTGGGTAACCCTCAAGTAGACATAAATGAAAGAATAGAGGAACCCAGAGAAAGGAGAGAAGCCTTTGATGAAGAATATAAACAAAATCTAGAATATATGAAACAGATCCAAAGAGAATATCAGGAAATTAAAAACTCCACTGAAACCTGGCAAAACCTTTTAACAGAAACTAAAGACAAACTTTCAAAACTTGAAGATAGATTTGCAAAATATGATTGTGAAAGGAAGGATCTCTTAAAAATAACAAGGAACCAGGAAGCAACGATCCAAAGGCTAGAAGATGACAAGAGGATTTATAACCTAAGAATAAAATATGTGAATGAAGATGCAGCAACAAATACAAATAAAATAAAAAGTCTATTCACAGAAATAATTAAGGAAAACTTCCCAAACATAAGTAATGGAAGTGAAGTTCAGATAAATGAGGCATACAGAACTCCAGCCAGCTACAACCAAAACAGATCTACACCCAGATATATAATAATCAGGATCCCAGAAATCCATCACAAGAACAGAATATTAAAAGCGGTCAGAGAAAAGAAACAGATTACCTGTAAAGGAAAACTCATCAAAATCACAGCAGACTTCTCCATGCAAACCATCAAATCAAGAAGAGCTTGGAGTGAAATATTCCAAGCCCTGAAAGAAAATAACCTCCAACCCAGAATGATGTATCCTACAAAACTGTCTCTCAAAATTAATGGAGAGACAAGATATTTCCACAACAAAGAGGAACTGGGGGAGTTTGTGACCACCAATGCAACCCTGCAAAGAATACTGAAGGACATTCTAGAGAGAGAGAAGAAAATCACCAGGGTTCCAGGAATAATGGCAGAAAGGCCTCAAAGAAAGGGGCAGACAGTGGAATGAAGGAGAAAAGTAAACAAATAACAACAGAAAAATAGCATGGCAGAGATAAGACAGAGAAGATTGGTTATATTGCTGTTTTATCTTGACTGATTTTATTTGAATCTGGTATGCTTGAGAGTGTCGAGTCTGAGAGTAGGGGCAACTACTCTGAAGATGACAGGATTCAATAGGATACCCATTCTGGTTTGATTGTTAACTGCCTTTGAAGTCCTATAATGTCTCCAATGTTTAGATTTTATTAAT